>JANKOE010000009.1:29032299-29045344 GCA_026284465.1 Erythroxylum citrifolium | reverse complement strand
AATCACGATATGAGGAACCAAATTAAGCACAAAAATCATTAATTAGGAGCCAACAAGTGCATAAACAGTTAATAAAACAAGGCCAATTTTATAGTATAAACTTGGTTCAATCAAACAACATATCATTATCATTCATGATTTAGAAGAAGAATTAACTCGTATAGTGTCACCTTTTAAGGAAAAGGAAATGTAAGGAAATGAAATAGAAAATTAAACTCAAACTCTTGACTCTACCAATGAGGAAATAAATCAAACTGACTTTAAAGGAGAAGAACAACAAAATCCTTCCATAGAAAAGGATAATCACACCTCTACTCAAAGAGCACATGTAGATCATAAATCATAACATACATATCACACCCAATCTTACTTCGACAATTTACCAAATTTAAGTCATAATTTAACTATTGATTTACCTTTATCTAATGTAGGTCATGTTCAAGCATCTCAATGAATAACTATGAGCGCTACGTCAATGTTAAAACACCCAAAATTAGATCCACAACTTGCAATGGAAATAATTTTTTAAGGCAAACATCAAAATGTAGCTTTTGTCACAAGTAGTGATGTTAATGTCCCTTAATCTTATAAAAGTGCTCTTCATGCCCTGCATTGGAAAAATCTATTAAATAAGAAATGCAAGTTTTATATGAGAATAAGACATAAACATTTGTTTTTAGACCTAAAATACACACAAGTGGAAGGATTAGATTATAAAGAGACATATAGGCCATTCATAAAAGCCACCACCATTCAACTAGCAACAACATTAAATTGGAAAATGAGACAGCTTGACGTCGATAATGTCTTCCTTCATAGCCATTTAAAAGAAATAGTCTATATGGAACAACCTCTTGGATTTTAGGATCTAAACCTACCAACCTCCATATGCAAACTAAATAAATCCCTTCATGGTCTAAAATAAGCATTATATGTTTGGTTTAATTGATTATCTCAATTTTTAATTCATCTTAGTTTTATATGATACAAAGTTGATCCATCTCTATTCATTTTGCATAAAAATAATACTCATGCTTATTTACTTTGATGATATTATGCTTATAGGTAAGAATGTTGAATTCATTCGCGCTCTTATCAAGTAACTCAACTCAGAATTTGTACTAAAAGACTTACGTGATATACACTACTTTTTTAGCATTGAAGCGCAATGTCATTCTAATGATGTCTCCCTCTAACAAAGCTAGTATGTAAAAGATGTTCTAGATCAAGCTAAGCTATTAAATAACTCACACACTTTAACATTTTTATGACACTCAAAACACAAACATCTCCTCAAGACTCTTATCCCATTGATACAACTAAGTACTGCAACTTGGTAGGAGCATTATTTCATTTAACTCATACTCAACTGAACATTGTTTAAGCTGTAAATAAAGTTCCCCAAAAGCTCTAAAATCCAAAATTAATTGATAGAAAAGCAATAAAATGGATCTTTAGATATCTCAAGGGAACACTGCATTATATAATCAAGTTCTTAAATTAAAGCACACTATCTCTTTCTAGTTTTTGTGACGCTAATTGGGTAAGATGCCCAACTACATAATGAAGCACAACTGATTTTCGTATCTATCTTGGTGAAAATTATACCTTTTAGTCCTCAAAGAAATAACTGACTATCTCACACTCCAACTCAAAAGTAGAATATTGAGTATTGGAATCTATAACATGAATAGTTTGGATCACTTTTCTTCTTCACAACATTAGCATAAAATTACATAAAGCAAGATAACTTTTTTACGATAACCAGAGTACTCTACACATGACTATTAATACAATTTTCCATGCCTAATTTAAGCACAATGAAATTGTTTACGACTTTGTTCTAGAAAAGGTTGTTATAAGTGCCTTAACAACATGACATGTTCCATCTTCTCATAAAATTTCACATATATTCACCAAACCTTTATCCAAAATTCCATTCATTAACTTTTGGAGCAAGTAAGGATTCCACTCAATCATAACCCTCTAACTTGAAAAAGGGTGACAAGTATAATGGGACAACAACATATTTCATATATAAATTAACAACTATTTCTCACCTATGGAAAATAAGAAGATTCGTATTAATATTATGGAATATGTTGCCATATATTTAGGAATTAATCAAACCAGATTTTGTCCTAGTTCTAAGCATTATTTTTTGGCTTTTGGTTATATATTCAACTATTTACACTTTATTGTACTTTAACATTTGCTCTTAAAATATTTTCTAAAATTAAGTTTTAGAGACATATTCAAAAGTAAGAATATCATATGTAAAGAAAATATAGATTGATATAGATTTCTCAATCTCATATGACTCAAAAGCTCACAAGGTTAAGTAATTCACAAAAAACTCACTCTTCCCTTTTAACTCATTATTAATGTTAGTTAAAGTTGATCCCTGAAGTTAATTCAACCATCCAATACATGCTACTTTCATATTTAACTATGTTAGACCTAAAACATGCATAAAAATTTGAACCATTTAGAATAAATTAAAAGAAAACTTTGTAGTTAAGGAAATTTATAATAATTCCTCCCCCACACTTAAACCCGTCATTGTCTTTAACGTAAAAACTAAAATAATTGTAAGAAAAATAACTAACATATAAACAAGAGTTACTAAAATTAAGATAAATGAAAAATAAATGAGAGAATAGAAAATGAAAAATGATTTCTTTAGATGTCTCCTAAGCAACGCCTTTGTTTAAAATCATTGTCCCAATTCAATGCCTCCTTAATTAATATCAAATTTCCACATTCTCAACTTGGTGACTTCATGTAAAGGTTTAAATGACATCTATAAAGCATATCTTCCTAGGCATTCCCTTTGCATCCATCATAGGTAGATTTAATTGATTTCAAAGTGAATAGGTAGGCTTGACTCCTTCTTTAAATGGAATATGATAACTTAATAAAGGCTTTAATTTTGGAATTGGATCTTACAAATTAAAGTGTAAAAGCCTCTTACAAGGAATTAATAATGAAATGTAATAAATGTCACCTAGAAGTTATAATTTTAGGAATCATTTATTTTGGTGAAATAGTTTTTCTTTCTTTTTTTTACTATATATCACTTAAAATAAATTCATCATTTTCTTTCTCAAAAGGTGTATAAATGGTAACTTTGAATCCATGTTCTCTCTTAGGCACCCTGTCGTCAATAGGAATATCTCCACTAACAATAATGCTTTCTTGTTTTCTTGCTTCATTAGTGTATGAGGCATCTCTATTGGCATTTTAACCACTTTGCCACTCCTTAAACTGGTTGCAATTATATTTTCTTTTAGATTGAAAATTTTTTAGGAGAGTAAATTCCTTAACATTTGTGCCTCTAAAAACTAATTACCTTTTCCATATGGACCATCTAATATGTTAAACCTTAAATACTAAATTAAACTATAAGCATAATTAGTTCATTTAAGCATGATATAGAGCAGCATATTGCATGAGTTGGTTGTCCTATTAACTTTGTTATCTTACCCTATTTTCTGATATAGTAATGTAGATTTCAGCTACTCATTTTCTGTTGTTCTTTCTTGGATAACCAGGGTTTGATGGAGGACCTCACAGGTTGACTCAAAATAGTGGTCTGAGGTCCTTTACCCCTAGTTTTGCATAATCATGTTTCAGACTCGAATATCTGATCATCTAGGCCCTACCAGATAGCTTGATGATGGACTTTATTTTCTGTTGTAAGAAAATATTCATATTAGTTAAAGGTGATGATTTTTATGTATATTCATAATTAGAAGTGTGTGAACGTCAAAACGGTACAAATAAAGGTGGATTGAATTCAATACTGGTTGCACTATATTATATCAAATTTTTTATAAATTTACAAAATAATTCACATCAACATTACTCCTTCAATGTGATTTCTCCTAGGGAGTTTGATGAACCTTATGCCTTATTTTGCCTCTAGATGATGATATCCCATATAGTGAATTTCATTCAACTTTTGCAGGTTATTAGTAAAGCTCACGTGGTTATATTGTTAGGGGAACTAATCATGTTCGTTAAGCTTTACAATTATAGCCCTCAAATATCGCAAGTACATGGGTCTTGAATTGTAGTAATTGAAAAGTCAATTCTATGAGGAGAGTGAACTAATCTAATTCTAGGGTGTCTAAGACTTAGAGTAATAATAAGGTGAAATTAAAAATGAAATAAGAATATAAACACAGGAATTTGATTGCAAGAATTCAACTCAAGAAATTAACACAAAACAAGAATTGAAATTGAGCAACACAAAAGGTCACTACGGAAATTAGTCAAGAGAAATTACCAAGTTATGAGAGAGGGGATTCTACTTATCATTAATGGTAACCTAGCCAATTATGTTAGACTATAGTAGGGGGAATTACTCTCTCTCTAGTTACAATCTCGCACCCTAAATCATTAACCCTAATTAAATTATCAAATTTGCAATCTCTCAATTAACAAAATACCCATAATTAAAATTAGATCCGAAGCTCTGTACTAAACTACCGGGTCTCACACAAGATCTCTCTCCGCATAAAAACCGATATGACTAACTATATGGCCTATTGGATCGCCTAACTCTCGTTAACCCAATCTAATCATTTTTATATGGATCACCCTCTCGGTTTGTTACTGAAATATGAAAAAATCAAAGTTAATCACAACATCGAATCAATAAAACAAAAAATTGACTATATTAACATTAAATCAAAGTAAAATCCTAAAGGAAGAGTTAGAACATCGTCCACAATCCAAAACCCATCATCATACAATCCATTTCAATCTTATATATTAAATGAACAATCAAGGAAGGAAGCAACGTCGTAAGACCACCTAATCCGTGAAGCAACAACATCAGGACCCGCTTCTTCTTCCTCTTCTTCTCCCTCTTCTTCTTCTCTCTCTCTGTAACATCTCGTTGCCCATGTTAAGGCTAGAATAGTAATTTATGAGAAAGTATTGAGAAATTAGGAAAATGCACGTCATGTATAAGTTAAATGTGACATGCACATTTTTTCACATACAAGAGACTAGTGATTGATGCACATTAACATGATTGTACATGCATTCATTAGCATTTTCGGGTAAATTGGTTTATAAATGGAAATTGTGGATTAAATTGTTTTACAAATTAAATTGGAGTGTATTAAATGAGATTTGGCAATTTTTGTATATTTCAGGTATTTCGAAAATTTTTGGTGTATTTTAGAAAAATATTGATTTATGGGCCAATTATAGTGTGACACGTGGCAACATATATATGTGACAAATGGCTTGTATGCTTGGTGATAAGTGGCAGACTTATTTGATTGAAAAATGTAATACATGCAAAGTGGGCACGTAGCTTATGTTATGTTTAGGAAGTGATTATTGTAGCTTTTGATACCCACCGAAAGCATTCAGCAGAGAACTCTTTCTTTGCTCCTTGTCCATCATCGAATATTGAATCTTTGTGTGTAATTGGGTTACTCTTACTGCTGAGAAGTATAGCTGAATCAAGTAAGTGTTTGATGTTGATGTTGTTACAGTGTAAATATATGCATGCATGCATGGATTTAAGAAGTGTAGTTTCGGTGGTGAATGAATCAGATGAAAGATTTGTGATATAGAAATATGAAATCTGTTTTAGTTTGAAATGAGTTTTGGAAGAGGGCTGGAAAATTGTTGAATGTACTCTGTTCTAGTTTAGAGAAAACCAAAAATGGGTTGTTGTCACTGTACATGCATGAATGTTAGACTCCGCTTGTTTCCAGAGTCCAACGCTTGCTCTGATACCATAAGTGTTGGGACCCCGCCCTTGCGATTCATGTGCCCGACGTCCTACGTGACATCTGGACGTGCATCCCACAAGGGTGGCGTGCCCACACTAGTCAAACCTAAAAAACGAACTCATTTCACCTACTTCTGAACCGATTTTGGGAAACCTCAAAAAGGAATTTCAATAAGACTTCTTTAGAACATTTGTTCCCTATTGTATTAAGTTTCTAATGACACCAAAATCATTCAATTTGGAGCAAAAATCTAAAAGTTATAGCCTAACCATTTTCGGACTATTCTTAGAAAAACCAGCACACTATTCTCAACTTCCGTCCTGAAATTGAAAGTCTTAGGGACTAAATTAAAATTCGATTCCTTCAGATACTTTGTGGCTCTATATCTCTTGTTTAATTAGGGACAAGAAGAATCACATTTGGAGCTCTACAGGTCAAGTTATCACCAAAATACTGAAGTATGTTCAGTAAAATATCCAACTCATATTCTTCCTAACGATCCCCTCACTTTGATTCAATCAAACTTTTTCAGATTAATACCAAAAGCTATAAAATTTTATGAACAGATAGAAGAATATGTTAAGAATCCATTTCTTCAAATATCAGGTCATTTGGAGGTCGGATGACAAATTTATGGTCAAAAGAGTGAAACATGTCCAGATTTGGGGGAAAGGATCTGCGGGTCTCGAAGTCGCACTCACGCATTTGTGCGATCGCGCTACTTTTCTACTTCCGACCTGCAGTAGTAAAAAGGGCACAACTTTCATTACAAATATCAAATTAAGGTTATTTTTGGACCGTTTCAAAGAAGACTTCTAGATCTACAACTTCTATGAAGAACTTAAAAACAATTTCTACCTCTATAAGGGTCAAAATTCCAAACCAAAACAGCTGTCCCGAAAATCCATCCTATGCAACATCCAAACTTCTAATAATCATATCTTTCAACTCCAGTGTCCAAAAATTTCATACTATATACCATTGGAAAGATAAAAGAAAGATCTACAACTTTAAAGAAGACACCTTTATCCTATTCAGCCTAGATCAATACAGTTTTTCCGCTGAAGTCAGAAATCCAATTTGACCCTTATGAGAAACTTGAAATTTGCAATGTACCACTTAAAAAGTCATGAGCATAACTATTCAACTACCAACTTTACTCCATTAAACTTCCTAATCTCTACTCATTTGACTCATCCCTTACAACTAATTCGAATCATTCATAAAAATCCTATCTTTCCTTTTTCCATAATAACTCACTTATAAGCAACAACAATTCATGTTCAAAGTTCATCAACTCAAGTGGATAGCTTCTTCAAGTATATCTAATTCTAACTCAACAACATCCATACACAATTCATATTCCATTAACAACAAAAATAGGAGTTTACAAAGCTTTAATGGCATTCCAAGCCACATTACATCATCGGTATCAAGATCCAAAATACCAAAAGATACCAAATCCAATAATTCTCAAAATGCATCTAAAGTCTTGCTTTTACAAAATCTAACTTAATATACAGAAACATTTCAAAAATAGAATAACGTCTCGACTCTTGGATACTCGGTCTCATTTTCTTCACCTGAAGATGGGAAAAAAAGGGGGTGAGCTTAAAAGCTCGTGGGTAACAAGTTTATAACGAATCACAAGCAAAAATATTTAAAAATGTTCATTGACATAGAAAAATTCTTATTGAATCATAAAACACATGGTTCTTAAAGTTTTCAACCAAAATCACAATAAAAAATCATGTTTGCATCAATCTTGTCACAAATCATGAACACATAAGCACATCAGAAATGGTTTGGGTAGGTCCATATTCATGACGCACTATACATTCCCATATAATGGTCTTGTGTAGTCGTAAACTTGAGGGAGTCCTTGAAGGAGCTCCGTGTCACTAGCGGGCAAGCGGGAGAAGCCTATTCTTGGGTCAACGTGCACGTGACGGTTCTTGAGGGATTACAACAAACCCACATAACATGAAATTCATGACTTGAAAACAAATTGCCTAAATGGCAAAATTTTGGAAACTTGTTTTTCATGAATATGCAATTTTTCAAAAAACCCCTTTCATGTAGCAATTCACAATTCAACATCAAATTTCATACACCAAAACATATAGCAATTTCACAAACCATTCAAAAGTAACAAATGCCACAATTATAAAGCAATTGAGAAATCATTTTATTCTCTTGACTAAAAAGAAAACATAATGGCTCATTATCTAATTATAAACATGAAACCCATCTGAATTTCCTTGCTTAAAAATTGCTCAAAAATGCCTCTCCTCTTGCTCCTCTTGCCTTTCCTTGATTTTCTTTATCAAAGACAAAATTCCCATATCAATAGGCATTCCAATTGAAAATCTCACAAAAACCTAAGCAAGAAATTGACCCTAGAATACTTAAACCCAAGAATTTCCTAAGCTCTTTGAACCAAAACCCTTCCAAAATCCAACAAATCAAAAACGCCCTTACCTTGATTCTTCACCAAATGAAGAGTTTCTTGGCTTGAATGAAAACTCTTCTCTTCCTCTACCTTTTTCCTTCTTGAATAAACTTCAAAATCCCTCTTGAAAACCAAGAAATGAAGAACCCTAAGTCTACTTCCTTCCTTTCTTGCAAAAACCGAAACACTTAGCTCTCTTTTCTTATTTTCGGTGTTCTCTTCTTCTTTCTATCTTCAATTCACGTTTTTACTCCTCTCCAAAGCAAGACAACATTTTCCTCTTCCTATAATACCCTTAATGAGTGTGCAAAGTCCCTTTTACCCTTCCTTACATGCTTATGTCCTTATACTCTTAAGTGACCTTCCAAAAATACCCTTGAACATCCTTATTACCTTAGTACTTTAATTCCATTAACCCATGTCATATGATCTTACTAACATTAACATAATAATAACTCCAAGAAAAAATATTAAATCCATCAAAACCTCATAATTCGTTTAAATCATGCTTAACTAGAGAAAAAAAAATATGGGGGCCAACAATGAATCTGTTGAGTTTCGGTAGAAATGAATTTAAATGAGTTTGATGATAAAGAGTGAAAATTGGGTAAGGTCGTGATATATAGAAAGGTGGAAAAATGTTTCAGGTGAAAGTAAGATAGATAAATAAAATGCAGAAAATTAAAATTTGCATGTATGAGAATCAGATTTTGATGTTTAGCTGTGAATCTTGGATTTTGAATTTTGTGTGTGTTGATGAGCCAAAAATGAGTTAGAAGAATTGTTTTGAGTGTTATTTGAGTTAATTGATGTGAGAATTAGCTTTTGGAAAATTTACAGTAGAGAGAGGAAGAATAGATGGAGTTTCGGATTTGTGATTTTTGAAGTATAAACTTGAATCTGATTTGTGTAGAGATTGTATTTGGAGTTAGAAATGTAGAATAGATAAATTAGGAATGAGTAAATCTGGAAATAAAAGGAAAATATAAGGCAAAGAAGAAAAGGAATTCGGACAAGAAGAAGAAGAGAGAAATAACGATCGTGCTTTAAGAAAAGGAATTCTGAGAAGAAGAAGAGAGAAAGCACGATCATGCTTATTTCTCTAAAAGAACCAGCAAAGTCGCGATCGTGCTTCTACATGACTGTGACTTTGCAAGTGCAGTGCACGATCGCAACTTCGCAGGTTGGAGCACGATCGCGACTGTCAATTGATTTTTCTGAAGAAATTATTTCTAAACATCATTCAATCTTTTTGTTATAACTTCTTCATCCAATGTCCAAATGACTTGATTGTTAAACCAATAGATTAATAAGACATTGATCTACATGTCCACTAAAAATCATAGCTTTATGAAATGGATTGATTGATGAATTCAAGATGGAAATGTGGTTGTGCTAAAGTATGATAACTGGGATGATTTTTACTGAACATACGTCGGTAATTGGACTATATCTTGATCTGTGGACCTCAAAATGAGATTATTATTAATTATAATTACACTAGAGACATAAGGCTACAAATTTTCTGAAGAGATTAAATTCTAATTTGGCCTCTAAGAATTTCATAATCTGATTGGAAGTTGAGATAAGAATTTTGCTAAAGCTTAACAATAGTCCACAATTTTTTGAGTATAACTTTCAGTATACTAAACCAAATTGGAAGAAATTGGTATCATTGAAAACTTAAGACATTTGAGAACAACTTTTTGTAAGGAATTGTTGCCTAATTTTGTCATTTACCTTATTAGATTAATTATGCAAAGTTGACCTGAAAGTATGTTAGAAAAATTTGAAGTGGTCAATTAGATTATGAAATTGATTTCACGTTGTTTTATTATGGTCCAAATTATAAGTACAAATGATATTAATGAGGGTTTTGATTTCTGAATGATTTGTTGATAAGGATCACAATAAGATACCCGGAATTGTCATCGAGCATGCATTGTGTATATTTTATATAAGTAGATGTACATAAAGGAATACTTATACATTTGTGCAAAAGTGTGATATTTGTAAATGTGTTTTGTATGTTATAGAGAAGCACATTGGACGCCGGTCAGACATTGCTAGTCCATCCAGGCAATAGCATATTGGAGCGTACTGTGAGTCAACCTAGATGATTTCCTTGGGATTGACTGAATTTGTTTGATTTCCAAATATTGAATTGATTGTGTTATGATTATGAATTGTTTCTAAATTTTGGACTTAAAGCCCGAGGAGTTTAATATTTGGGACTGTATTGAAAGTGTTCTGATTGCTGTGAAATTCTGAATGATAATTGTATTTTGTGATTTGTTTATGAATTCCGAACTTAAAGTTTGAGGAGTTAATAGGGAATGTATTGGAAGTGTTCTAAATTGTTGTGAAAATTCTGAATGATATTTGTATTCTCAATGAAAGTTGAATGCCATACTTAGGTCCGATGACTATGAGATTCTGACTATGCATCATATGTGACTGTAAAACATGGTATATTATGAATTTGATGCATTTCATAAAATGCATGCTCAGATAAAGGCGTTGTAACAGGAGTAGTCAGTATGAAAGCGCTTGCACGTAGAGCTTTGCTCCTTGATTTCTGATTCTGCACGTAGAGCTATGCTCCATGATTCTGTTCTGACTGAGCCCAATGAGCCAGTATCTGTATAAGTATGTGATAGGCAATCAATCACAACAATAATAATGAATCTGGAGTCTCATATACATCTGCATTTGTATAAATATCTGTGATTACGAATATGTTCTAAATTTATGATGAAATCATGATATGCCATAATAATGTGAGTATTTGGAATATATATGTTCTGAATGAATATTTGTGAAATATGTGATTTATGTATGTGACCTGGGTGAAATCATCAATGATGGTTTGCTCATTAAGTTCTCAAAACTTATAAAAATTGCAACGTGACTTTTTAGGTATGAGACAGGAGACTTAGTATCTTATTCTGGATTAGAGGAACATTTTGGACTAATGTATGGCTCAGAGGTCTGTCAGCTGACATCAAAAGAGTTATAGCTTTTATTTTGTAGTTTTTGCTAGAACTTGTATGAGGTTTTGTAATATTTGTTTAATGGAAACAGTGTAAGCTTTGTGAATGAATGCAAAGAATGGTTTTAAAATTATGTTAGATGATGCCATGTGTAAGTTGGATATATGTATTGCTTTAACATACTAGTATCATAGGATATGTACTTGAATGTTCTTGAATGTTTGGCTATATACTCTATGGTAGTGGATGTTGCACTCTCTCTTCATTTCTCTCTCTTGAACTTTCCAAAAGTGGTAGAATGTAGAAGCTCCCTTAGGGTTACATCCTTAAGTCTTATATAGTATTTCCAATTAGGGCAACCTCAGGGTTCGAAAGGTCCAAAAAATCCCTCAAAAACTCAAGTTGAGACTGTTGTTCGCGTATCTGTCGTGCAAACCACAATTGTGGCTGTTAGTGGCACGATCGTGGTCTAGAGTTTTTGCTTCTGTCACGATCATGGCTCATAACTACACAATTGTGGCTCCCTCCTTGCTCTTGCTTCTATCACGATAGTGGCATATTTGCCATGATTGTGGCCCCAAATTATTTCTCAGGTCTTCTCCGAATCTCCTCCAATTTCCCTGAACCACTAACAAATACGTCAAGGCACCTCATAAATATAAAATTGAAGCTCAACATTATGTTCCAACCTATAAAACACTCAAAACACAAATATTTACTAACTAACATAATTCTAACCTAAACATGCTCTAAGCAATCAAATTAGCAACTAAACACACACTTAACTACCCACAAACACATGAAGCAATCTACACCTATCAGGAACCCTGCAACCTGTAGAAGAAATAAGGGAGTGACTTTCTTGAGATATCACATGCTAAGCTTCATTTCTTCTCGTGTGGCCATATTGTGCCTTCCGAGAGCATTTTGCCAATTGCAGTTCCTTGTGGTCCTTCGGGTCGATCTTTTGATTTAGCTATAGTTCCAGGAGCTCATCTATTGTGGTAAGCTTATAGTAGCCTTGAACCATTATCCCGTCAAGAAAATAACTACTTTGATTTTTATTATGTGAACATGCAAAGTCATTTTTCAATAACCTTACACATTTTCTTTTTTTTCCCTCATTTGTGGTTGTGGGAGGTGTGACATCATGGGGCATGTTATGGGACTAGTTGTTTACTTATCATAAACAGAATTATTGTGTTATTAGTTTTTGGACTATATTATTTGTCTTGATTAAATTAAGGTCACAATAAAGTAGTTAGTATTTCATTCTTTAGATATATCAACATGTTTGTGAGCATATTAGTTTTACAATTCTAATTTACTTCTTGTTTCTTTCTTTCTTCTTTTGTATGATGGTGATGATTAGGAGTGGATAAGTAGGTACTTGTTGAAGAATTTTGGAGTGCCCATACCTATTGGTTTTGTTAATATTTAGATTAATTCACTTATATTCCATATGGAATGGAGGACGATATTGTATATAAATATTTTAGCTAGTGATTTTTGCTTTTGTATTTTGAATATGTTAAAAGATTGAATTTTGTAGGTCCTTATCATTCGGGGATTCAGATGGCCCCGTATGAGGCTCTTTATGGTAGGAGGTGTAGAACCCCTATTTGTTGGGATGAAGAAGGTGAAAGGAGGTTAGTGGGTCCTGAGCTGGTGCAAGAAACAGTTGATAAGATAAAGTTGGTAAAGCAGAGAATGAAAGCAGCTCAAGATCGAATGAAGAGTTATGAAGATGCTCATAGAAAAGAAATGGAATTTGAAGTGGGAGACAAAGTGTTTCTTAGAGCTTCTCCGTGGAAAGGAGTTTTGAGATTTGGCAAGAAGGG
>JANKOE010000009.1:28948946-28959356 GCA_026284465.1 Erythroxylum citrifolium | reverse complement strand
ACATATCTAATATGTAAATTCCATTGCATAATGTACCAGTACCATAAAGCATTCCATTCAAACTAATAGAACAACCAATGCTACTAAAAGTTGGAGCCAAGAAAGTTGAATTTGTCCAAAAGTTGCATGCCAAAGTGCGTGAAACCATATAGCAAAAAACTGAGCACTCTGTACGAAACACCAATAAGGGAGGAAAAGAGGTACCTCTTTTATAACTTGGTGATTGGGTCAGTCATATGCACAAAGAAAGATTTCCTACTTCACAGAGAACAAAACTCCATCGTAGGGGCAATGGCCCTTTCCAAATTGTGGCTAGGTTGAACAATAATGCCTACAAACTTGATCTTCTAAGTGACTATGATGTTAGTGTAACTTTTAATATATATGATCTTTCTCCCTTTGAATTTGATTTAGATCTATTAGATTCGAAGAAGAATCCTTCTGAGGAAGGAGGGAATGATATAGATCAAAGGGCTAATGATGTGGCATCTTAAGTTGGGGTCGATGGTTCAATTGTTCGAGATAAGAGTTCAAGGTCGTCAACTCAAATTCCACCGTCAACTTTCAAAAGAGATCCACTTGTGGGTATTATTGGGCTTATAACAATGGTTAGGACCAAAAGGATACAAGAGGCTTTGAATAATTTAATTAAAGAAGCTCATTCAGCCCAAGTTCAAGTTGCTTCAATTAAGGAGTCCAAGCAAGTCCATTTAATAAGTCTTAGAGAAGTTGGGCCAACCCAAATTGACAAATAAGGCCCATGGTTGAATTTACTATTAGTACGTTTCCTTCCTTGTAAGGGACAATTAACCAAATCCTATAAGGTTTCTTGTTTCCTAAAGGTTAGGTTCTAAGTAGATTAAGTAATTGAAGATTACTAGGCTTCCTTGACCAAATCTATAAGGTCTCTCGTTTCCTAAAAGTTAGTTTCCTAGTAAGTTAAGTAATTATAGGTTTTAGGTAATTTCTTTTCCTTAATTTTTAGTCAACCCCTCTCCTATATATAGGAAGGTTCGACTATCACTAGGGGGCACAATTTTATGACATTATTTTGTGAGGTTTATCCTTATTATTATTCTTATTGAATAATTAAAATGCATTGCAAGATTTTCATGCTTTGTATGCTACTTTCTAATTGATTTTGTTTTATCAATTAGTAGTGTCTTTATTTGTTGTTCTTCTTTCAATCTTGTGTCATTCAATTCATAATTTGCTTGAATTGGGATATGCATGTTCTTAAGGGTTGGGTTATAAATCTCTTCAAACAAACTTTGTTCTTCTGTTCTTGTTCGAATCTTCCTTTTTGGTTAAAGATCAAGTGGCAAATTAAGAAAAGTCTTAGGTAAACTTTTATATTCCGCAATTCCATATCATAACATGTCACAAAAGTGTTTTCATTTGTCTTATGTATATGTGGCACAATGCATCCATATATACAAAGTAATTTATGCTAAATTACGAAATAAAGTTAGTGAATACATCTAAAGCTAAATGAATGGTTAATTATATGGCTAAATTAATGTCCAATTATAAGGCTAAGTCTGTACACATTGACAAACATAAATTTTATATGTTTTTATTTCGTTTATTTTCTTTTTATATTATTCAGTTTGCGGGACAAATATGGATAATAAATGTAAAATACACAGAGACTACGAAGACATGGCTTTTTCTTAACCAAGACACAAGCATGAACTGCAACTTAGTCCATGAAAATTTGTGTCGTGTGATATAAAGGGTGAGAGGTGATATGAGTGTCCGAGGATGTTGACGTGCGCCGGCTGCTCACCCTTTTAAACTATTCTCTCCACTTTCACCAAAACATGCAGTTCTGCAGGTTCTGTTTCATCTCCAAATGTCTTTTCTTTTTACCCTATTTTCTTCATCGACATGTACATGGTGACCTCATCGACACAATATTCAAACTTCAAAAGCCCTTCTCTTCCTCTTCCCTATACATTTCCCTTTTCTAAAGTCCACTCAATTCTCGTCTTTAAACCTTGAATGGACGGAAGATGAGAGACAAGAGAGTTAAGATAATGTTATTTTTGGCATATGCACAGAGCAAGCTGTGTGCTTCTTGTTAAGGAAAACCCATCATGTTACTGACACTAGACATTGTGTGGGGAACATGCAAAACGTCAGGGGTATTGGGAAACACAAACAGGGAGACCAAAATACCACTCTTGAATCATTGGACAAGGCTCTCCTTTGGGGTACTTTACGTCAATGTTAGTACAGTCAAATTCAAAGTCCTTTCGCTGTTTATGTCACAACTTGATCTACAATCATTCAGCATTAGTTGTTCGATGTCTCTTTTACATGTAATTATTTACAATACTATTTGTAGATAATTGGTTTCTCCTTGCCCTGCCCATACCGCTTGATCCATACTCCATAGTATGACAACAATTAAGTTTATGTTATTTATCATTACACAATTGCATTTATCTTTAATCTAAGGACAAGCACATGCTGCAATGCTATTACAATTACGTTCCTATTTAGTTCGTTTTTATTAAAACGAGTTCTTACATAATTTCTTATATAAAAAATTTCCGAGTCTGCTGTATAATTATTTGTTATTCCAATCAAAGATTTGTGGAGTACAGGATGCATGGATATGTGCATCTTATCTCATGCCTAGTGAATTATAATTTCTCAAATATCAAAATGTTTAAAAGAGCTTTTAGTAAAAAAATTCGGCATATTATGAGACTTGTGTCCATTCCAAGTATAGTTTGCTGTTTAACATGATTCCTAAACACACCCTTGGTTGTTGAGCACCACGCATGGGAAATTGTAAACTACATAAATTGTGGCTTATGCTTTCCAGGAGATGGAGATATAATGCCTAGAAAAAGGCCGTCGTCTGATAATTGAAAAGAAAAGATTAGATAAATGAGCTTTCGAGCCTTCATGAAGAGTCAAAATGGGTTACCTTAATTTCCCAGAGAAAAGTCATCTCAAATCATCTGCAGTTATCTTTCTTAGGAACCATGTAACAAGTAATTATGATGTCCCAACAACTCCATCTTTAACAATGTTACAGTTAACCTACTTAACAAGGACCAAACCACCAAAACTAATTGACACTTCGCGACTAAAACTTATCATGATTAATTAGGTCCAGCTCTGAACATGATTACTCATGATAGTTTAAATGGACGAACACTTAAAACAGGTAAGACCAAAATTCACCTCAGCATGAAAAAAATACATATGTTTTCAGGCAACACATCTTCTGCATTTTTTGTCCTTGAACGGAACAAAAGAAGAACAGTCAAAAGGTCTCCTACACAAGATAATATGTCCAAGCATGCCATTGATAATACATTTGGAGACATCATATAACGCAAGCATGAATGTATTGGCATATGGTATAAAACACTATATGAAGCCTAAACTAACTCATGTAGCCAAGTCGAAGCTCCAAATCCAATACCTTGTCCTTGGGATCGTTACATCCCACTTCCATTTCCAGGTTAATGACCCCACCCTTTTTCGAAACGTTAAAGGCGTGTCTTTTTGTGAACCCCTTTTTCAGTTCTTCAATCTCAGCAAGAGCGCTGATGCTCTTCCTTGTTAAATCTTCTTTTTGGGGACTTGAAATGTCAACTTGAGAACATTCAAGCGCTAATCTTTTCTCCTGGTAAGATGGTGATGCGAAGGAATTAGTCAGAGGTCGAGATAACAAGGGCTTATCAGGGCAATGGCACGGCAAGAAGTTAGCGGAACGAGATGCAAGTAAGTTTGAAGAGGAAAAAGTAGGGTTGAGGTTAGATTTGGAACTAGGGTTTGGACATTGATCAAAAACCCAAGAAGGGAGCTGCCTCAACCTTGCTCTATCCCTTCTATGAACATTCATATGGCCCCCGAGAGCTTGAGCAGAGTTGAAAGCTCTCTTGCAAAAGCTGCATACGTAGTTCCTTTGAGGCCATGACAACTCAGTTGACTGATCTCCTTGGAGCATCAAGTTGTCACGCTCCCATTCTCTTTTGTCCTCCACCTTTTCAGTGCTCATCAGAGTGCAGCTAGTCCTCTTCATGGCTATACTTGTATTTGCTAGCTCCAACCTAATAAGATCACGTACAAGAACAAGAAGAAATATATGTATTTATGTGTAGAGAAGGAATGACAATGTAGTTACTTAAAATCTTAAGAACTTGTGGTTGGTAATTACAAGGGTAAGGGTAGCATGATAGTGAAGATGGTTGAACTCGAAGACGCCTCAATACAGAAACTGAAAACGTCGTCGATAAAGGGTACTCACCTGCGGTTGTCTGGTGCTCTATATGTTGATGTTACTTGAGCAGTATAATGTGGAAACTTAGTCTGACAGTTTTGTTCCTTTTTGCTACTTGTAGGGGGAGATGTAGTCGCCATTTATTGTTTCCATACGACGAAGTAACTTTTTTTATTGGTTACAGAAGGGGAGTAAGGTTTTCAGACAAGAAAAGAGGACTAAGGTTGTGTCAACCAGAATGCATTTTATGGTGGTGTGCCTTGTTTCTGACAGGATCTAAATCTTGGTTAAGTGAGAAAATAACAGGCCCACAGCCAAATCCATCTCCTTCTTTGTCAAAGAAAAATAGGAAAAAATTGGAACACAAAATTCCCAGCAAGCAATACATGAGGAGTAGATGGTTTGAGAAAGAATTCGACGTTGTGCTCCATAATTAACAAAACGAATAATCTTAGACAAAATCAAGAAAAATATGTAAAACTTGGTACTTTCGCAGGATTACTCAAAAAACTTTTTTAAGGAAGAAGCAACATGGGCAGGTTGGTCGTGGGTCCACCTCCTCAGACTCGTCAGGAAACTCCCCACGCTGCCCTATTAGACAAGAGTGCGAGGTGGGATGATGACTCACTTATCTTTCACAAATGTTTGATTTGAAAGCATGGCCTTTAAGGTCTAAGAGCATTCACGTTCACTTTGTTGTTAAATTATTCATCTCAAGCTTACTTGGAAATGGAGAGCCAATTAATTAAAAGAAATGTCTTCTTTTGGAAATAAGGTTTTATATTAATTGTGAATTGCAACAAATCCATTGTAATTATAGATTATTGTGATAATTATAAATGATGCAGGCATGATCATAAATAGCCATAATAATTATGATATGAGATTTAAGTGTAATTATAATTATTCACTGTGGTTAATTATAAATTATTGCGATAATTATAAACAAAATATGAACGTAAACATAAACTTCATTGGAACATATTATGATAATAGTCGCAACTCGCAATATATTAGAAAGTTCAAGTACGGATATGATCTTCTTTTACACCTATTTATATTGTAAATATAGTCGAAGAAGCATGTTTTCACTCTAAATTCTAACGTAAATCCATTCAGAATTAATTGAACGTATTATTTCTATAGTAAAATGGATGTACTTTAAGAACGTATATTTCGTATGTACATACTCAATTTCATGCTCTCCATAGCATGTTGAATAAGAGCCCTTCCTGTACGACTTCTAAATGGCCTTTTGCCCGTCTCAGTCACTTAAGAGTCTCTCCGACTTCTTGAAGCAGAATGGCTACCAATGAGAAATGCCATAGTTGATCAAAGGAAAGACATGAAAGAAAAGTGAAAAGAAAAAAAATTGCTTGTAAATTAAGTTGAAAGAAATCTATAAAAGGGCTTTCTGAATACCTTTCGTTATAGAAATTTATAATTAACCCCTACGTTAGTGAACTAACAGTAAATTTACAGTTCACTACAAGTAAAGCGCTTTAGGTTTGTGGAAGGGATTGGCCTGGCGAAACCCGTGAGACAACCTTGCCAGGCTTAACGTACGACTGATTATTGGTGCCTGCTCAACAAGCCTAACAGGTTCTAGTCTTGTTAAGTTCCAACTTGGGAGGTTTTGCATCAGAAGTAGTCACCGGAATGCAATACATCTTCTTTATCACTACCTCACTTCTCAGCACCTGCATAATGCTATCACCAAGACTCAAATAAAAGAGAAGCAATAAAATAGAAAGAAAATTATTATATATCAACACATATCTCAGAAAACTAAAAAATATTATAATATCGTTGGCAACAAATCACGTGAAGTTTTTCCAGACTTGCCAAATTTCAAGAGCACAGCTTGCTTAGCCTTTTAGTTACAATCAAAATAGGTAACAAAGTCACTCTTCCGTGCTAAGTTTTTATTATGTCACCAGTGCAAATATTTTTCGAACTGAGCTAACCAGAAGTTTTTGTGAAATTTGCAATGGGTCTACGGGCCCACACGAGAAGAAAAGTTAGATCACACACAAACCTAAGTGAGGTTCCATTCTAAAATCAATTGACAATAGATGGAATGGCTTGCTAGGTTTATATGTTAATCTTTTTTCCTTTCTTTTTCTAATATGGGACACTCACATGTGAGTATTCTCAACAAGTTTCTGTTGTAGAATGATACTAAACTAGCGGGTAGAGAGTGATAGACATGGAAATATTGTAAGCATATTCTAACATATATTCAACAATAATTTACATTATAATAACATATAAAATAAATGCGGAAGAAAAATGAAATATCTCATGCCATTGTTGTTTGTGCTTAAAGAGCTACATTTTTTGAATTCGTTCTCAATTCACAATATGATGGTATATATTTTTAGAAGAGAAGAAATTTAGGGACCCAAAATCTGAGAAGAAAACCTATATGAATGTGCTCAAGCACAATATTAGTTACCATAAAACCAGGAATTCATACCTACTAAACGCATAACGTTGGACCATTTAGAGAAAAGTTCTCAAGTTCTCCCACTTAATCTATACATTTAACTTGGTATCAAATCCTAATCAGATCCAAATATAATATACAAATCATGGTGATAGGTTCTCTAGTAGTTAAGTATTATCTTCCACGTATTACAGTATACTATAATTGTATCTACCGAATGTGGTAACATTACTTAATGAATAAATCCTCTGTTTATTCCACGTCCAAAATAATCAAATTTCTCAAAATTCAATAATGTACCCCATAATATGAGAAAATATTATAAAAATTTCATGAAAATAACATTGTCCATATAATGAAAACTATATAATGGAACTCAATCTCATTCTAACAACATGATCCTTGAACTTCACTACTGGCATGCCTTTTGTTAAAGGATCAAAAATCATCAATTCAATGCTAAGGTGTTCAATGATCACTTTCTTGTCCTTAACACGTTCCCTTATAGATAAAAACTTGATGTTGACATGTTTACTTCGACTGCCACTCTTATTGTTTTTAGCTAGAAAAACAATAGCTGAATTTTCACAATATATCCTCGATAGCCTATAAATGGAATCCATAAGTTTAAGCCCATATATGAAACTCTTTAGCCTTACACCATGTGATGTAGCCTCAAAATAAGCAATAAACTCAGTCTCTATGGTAGAAATAGTAGTTAAAGATTGCTTGGCACTCCACGATATGGCTACATTGGCAAACATGAAGAAATAACCTGATGTTGATTTCCGTAAATCAACATACCCAACAAAACCTGAATTTGAGTATCCTGTTACCTTCAGATTGTCGGTTCATCTGTACGTAAGCATGTAATCTTTGGTTCCTTGAAGATACCTCACTACTTTATTTGCAACTCTAGTCAGTGATCTAATCTGGGGTTACTTTGATATCTACCTAAAATTCCAATAGTAAATGTAATGTCAAGTCTTGTACAAACCTAAGCATACATCAAGCTTCCGACTGCAGAAACATATGGAATGTTTTTTATTTGTTCCTTTTCAAAATCATTTTTAGGGCATTGATCCAAATTGAACCTAACTCCTTTCACAATGGGAGCTACTCTAGATGAACAATCTTTCATTCGAAATCTCTCTAAAACTTTATTAATATAGGTTTCTTGAGATAAACCTAAAACACCATGGAATTTGTCTCAATATATCTTAATGCCAATGACATCAGACGCATCACCCATATCTTTCAATTCAAAATTTTTAGAGAGAAATTGTTTCACATCATGTAACAAACCCCTATTATTGGTTGCAAATAGTATGTCAACTATATATATAATACAAGAAAAAAAATTTACTCCCACTCACCTTCTGGTATATGCATTGATCCATGATATTTTCTTTAAAACCTAATGATGAGATAATATTAAGGAATTTTAAATACCATTGGTGGGATGCTTGTTTCAATCCATATATGGATCTTTTAAGCTTACAAACTAAATGCTCACCATTAGTAGAGGAAAATCCTTCTGGTTGTTTCATGTAAACCTCTTCCTCTAGGTCACCATTTAAGAAAGCCATTTTTACATTCATTTAATGCAATTCTAAGTCAAAGTGAGCAACCAATGCTAAGATTATATGAAGTGAATCCTTTTTAGACACAGGAGAAAATGCATATGTGTAATCGATTCCTTCCTTTTGAGTGAATCCTTTAGCAACGATTCTTGCCTTGCATCTCTCACTATTGCCTAATGAGTCTTTCTTTATCTTAAATACACATTTGCAACCTATGGTTTGCTTTTTTAGGAAACCCAACAAGATCATAAACATTGTTATTCTTTATGGAATTCATTTCTTCCTTCATAGCATTGTACCGTAAATTTGATTCTTTGCAACTCACGTTTGTGAAAAGGTTTCAGGATAATTTTTTACTCCTATATTGTAGTCAGATTCTTTTGTATATATATATATAACATAATCACTAGTAATAACTGATTTTCTTATTCTAATAGATCTTCTTAATATTGGTCCAACATCCTCCTGTAGAGGCTATTGTTCAACTGGTTGCTGAACATTTTCATGTAAATCCTGGATAATTGAATCTATTAAATTATCATCAATTTGTTGAACATCTTGATTGTCATTTACGTTTACGTTAGGCTGCTGAATTTCAACAGTTGGATGTACAACCTCTATTTGAACTTGAGGATCATTGTGAATGACAATTACCTTACTGTTTGAAGTGGAAGGTTGAGTATCCATATGATCATTATCAGAAATTGTATCTTGAAATTGATCCCTCCCACTAATCAAGTCATTCTTAAGAAATTTTGCATTTCTTGACTCCACAATTCTAGTTATGTGATGGATAATACAACCTATATCTTTTAGACCTTTCAGCATATCCAATGAAATACCCATTATGATCCTTGGGTCTAATTTCTTCTCTTGTGGATTATAAAATCTTATTTCAGATTGACATCTCCAAACATGTATATGTTGTAAATTCAGTTTCCAACCTTTAAATAACTTAAATGGCGTCTTTGGAGCAACTTTAGTTGGTACCCAATTTAATATATAGATAGTCATCTTAAAAGCTTCAATCCATAAAGACTTGGGAAGTTTAGAGCTACTCAACATGTTTCGTACCATGTCTAACAATGTTTGGTTTCTTCTTTCTGCCACACCATCCTGGTCCGAAGATCCAAACATCTTATATTGGTATGCTATCCCATTTTCTTAAAGATACCTCGCAAATGGACCAGGTGCTTGCCCACCTTTAGTATATCTATCATAATAATCCCCACCTCTATCAGATCTCACGACCTTAATTTGCTTACTGCATTGTTTCTCTACTTCAACTTTGAACATTTTAAAAGCATCTAGTGCTTCATTCTTATTATAAATCAAGTAGAGATACATATATCGTGTTGGATCCCATTACGGGAATCCAACTCGTACTGAAAACCTTACTTAACATCGCTTCACTTTCTTGCTCTGATACCATAACTGTTGGGACCTTATCTCGGAACCGAACCCCGACCGAAAAAACGAAAAACAAATCGGATCAAAACAAAACGAAAATGAACGAAATCGAATTAAAAAAAAGAAACATGAAGCAAAAGTCAAAGTCAAAGTATGCAAACAAAAGGACAAAGTGAAAGCATCGAATCCAAACGAATCGAATCGGAAAATGGAATAATAAAATGTGGAAACAAGATCAAAAGCAAAAATCGAAGGAACGGATTTCGAAGCGAAATGAATCGGAAGCACATCGAAAACAAAGCAAACAAATGGTTCAATCGAACTGAATCAAATTTCCGACATCCGTGAACAAATATCTAGAAAAACGTCATGTTGGAAACCTTAGAGTAAGCCAATAATTCTTCTTAATCAAGCAGTAACTCAATTTCATCTTTAACAAACATTTATTCTTATTCTTATTATTTACTCAAACAATATTTAACAAAAATCAGGCAGCATAACGGCTGTATTATTAACAAACCCAAACCTGCAAATGATTTAAACACACTTCTATAATTCCCAAAATCAAATCAAAACTCAGAATCATCGGACCTCCCGTCCGGAATCCACATCACAACCAATCCCATTATCCACGTCCACTTTCAAATTCATTCACATTTCAAGTCACATTCATATCTCAAATTGATATACAAAATCATAAATCAATCCAAATACAACCCAAA
>JANKOE010000009.1:28858202-28877637 GCA_026284465.1 Erythroxylum citrifolium | reverse complement strand
GCGACAGAGACGATGAGAGCAAGAGAGTGAGAGAGAGAGGGTGAGAGTTAGAGAGAAGAGTAGAAGACTGAAGAAAGAGGGGCGGTAGCAGACTCGGGGTCAGGGGGTAGATTTTTTAGGTTAAATTTTTTTTTGCAAATAAGTTCTCCGGCTTTTAAAAATTTATGAAATGACCCGAAATTTTTCGGTATATTGGGTACCGGTCGGTATTCAACGGAAAACTCCGGTACTGTCCGATATTTTTGACCAATATCGAGATTGGGATTCAGGTATCGGTTTCTAGCCGGTACCAGCCAAAATGGTACGGATCCCAATACCATGATTAAAGCACGCTTTGATAAATGTCATTCTTTTAAGGATTGAAAATAATAAACCAAAATTTTTAATTGAGTTAATCTGTGTTTGACGTCTCTTACCTGAACTAAGAAGGGTTCAAATGACTTGCTTTGACAATCTACGACGGTTCTTTAAAACCAAGGTCACGGTTATGGGCGAAAAGGAGTTAAAAGAGGATGATTGGCTTTAACTTAAACCCATGCACACACGCAGCAAAAGGCCTAAGGTAAGGTATACTTTTCATCTTCTATAGGAATATAGGATGGGATAAGGAATTCTATTTCAAAAAGATTGCAGCTGTATAAGCATTTCCCTTGTTGCTCTTACGTGCACACACACACCCACCAATTCTTTGTTGCTGTCACATTAAATGGATATGATACACTGATCGCCAGACGAAAAGGCAACCCACTATCTTTTGTTCTTTTCTCGACAGTAACGTTAGCACGTTATGTTCTTAACATGATCAAGCGAATTGCCATGCGATATTTTACTATTGGGATAACAAGGAAAACTCTGGGCTTTATCTACGAAGCCAAGATAAATATGCTGCAGAAATTTGGCGTTTTAGCATTCTGAAAGAAAGATATTCAAGACAGTGGAAGTCGTCTGGAAGATAAAGACATAAGTCGTCTGGAAGTCATCTTTATTTTTAATTTTACCAGAAAGGGAAAAGAATCGAGACCCACCAAACCCAATGATCGGAACGGAGTCAGAAGAGTGGAGGGTCCATTCAACTGAATGGTCTCAGTCTGTTTGTCTAGATTCTTGTCTGATGATGCTCAAGTTGCTTTGCTACCACCCGTATGGAGAAAATGGCAGTGAGAGTGAAGAAAGGAGTTGGTTTCCGCAACTCGCGGGCTCGGCGAGAGTGCAAATGCATAAATGCTCCAAATGCTGAACTGTAAATTTACCCAACCCCATTGAGGAACAGTTGTACGTTGGTTCTCGCCACTAATACCCTGAAGGAGACAAAAGAGAATTAGGAAAAAGATGATGTCTTGTCTTGAGAGAGATTAAAACGAACAACGCCAACAATTGCTAATTATTATTAAAATTCGTAAACATTATTACAGTTACAGGGAGAGTGCGAGACGAGGTTTGTGGGCCTTGGCCTTGGGGGGCATCTTAAGATAAGCAAAAAGTGTACTGTCACACTGAAACGGCTTTTATATCTTAACGAAGCCTTTCTCTTTCCCTACTTTTTCCTAATTTTCCAGTGCTTTTCCTTTGCTTTCAAGTTTCTCCCCCTATATTCTCTCCCTCTCTCTCTTCCTCGGAAATCGATCTGGAAGCTGGAATCTCGCAATTCACCACTCTAAGGAAGTTCTTCTCTGCTCTTGTTTGAGTTTTTTAAAACTAATTTATGTTTAATGTAGTTGCTGAGTTGAAAAGTTGTGTTCTTGTTTAATTGGTCTGGTAGTGTTCCGAACTTAATGGGAACGGAGCTTTTATTTTGGGGGCCATAAGAAGGTAATTTAGGGGCTTCGAGCATATGGGCAGCACTGGTTTGGCTCCATGGATGTGCTGGTTTGGTGTTTTTAGATTTGTGGGGGCACATAGAGAATAAGTAGGACTATATTTACTGGAAATCATTTCCATTGGATGTTAGTTGGCGTGCTGATCCATTAGGAAATCGGAAATTCCACTTCGGCTATTTGGTGTGGTTCTTGTCAAATTTGTTCCTTTATTTGTTTCACTTGGATCTTTGTTGCTCTCATTTTCTGGGGTCTGAATATCTATGGTAATAAATGGAAGCCAAAATTAGAGGAAAGTGCGGCAATGTCTGTTGTCCGGTCGTTTCAGATTTGAAGGAAGTTGAGAAAAAGAATCTAGAATGGGATTTGAATGACTGGAGGTGGGATGGCGATCTTTTTACAGCGCGTCCATTGATTCCTGTACCATCAGATTGTAGAAGCAAGCAGGTGTTCCACGATGAGCCTGAAATTCCTGCAAATGCGGGTTTATCCAAGAGCTCATCTTCTTCTGATCATGATGGCTGTCTCATCCTGGAGAAAGGAAAGAGGGGACTTGAGAAGAGGAGAAGGACTGTAGTTGTGGAACATGAGAAAGATGAGGCTGGGTCCCTTAACTTGAAGCTTGGTGGTCAACTCTACCCTATTATGGATGAAGGTGCGAATAGTGGAAAAAAACCAAAGATCACTGCGGCTGCTTCAAATCGTGCTGTTTGTCAGGTGGTGGATTGTAGAGCTGATCTTAGCAATGCCAAGGAATATTATAGGCGACATAAAGTTTGTGATATGCACTCTAAGGCTAGCAAAGCATTGGTAGGAAACGTTATGCAGAGATTTTGCCAACAATGTAGCAGGTCAGTTGGGAATAAATTCATTTTGAACTTTGAGGTGGATCATTGTATGGACAGAATCTGATCGCATTAAGTTGGTTGTAACGATGTTTTTCTGTTGTACCTGTAAAGCTGTAAAAAATGTGCAGTTTTGGACTAAAGAAATGTATGAAAAGATAAAAATTTCCCTCAGTTGGTGCAACTTGGTTGTTCTTATGACAGGTTTCATGTACTTCAAGAATTTGATGAAGGGAAGAGAAGCTGTCGTAGGCGTTTGGCAGGCCATAACAAACGCAGGAGGAAGACACATCCTGAAACTGTTGTTAATGGAGGCTCCTTGAATGATGAAAGGGGTAGTAGCTATCTATTACTTAGTCTAATAAGGATTCTCTCCAATTTGCATGGTAAGTATGTATGAGCTGTATCTTCTTTTTTGTTTCACCAAGAGGCTAAGCCAGTATTTATCCAGCTCGGCAGATGTTCCAAGAACTAGATGCTTTAATATATTCTTTCCTTTTCTTTCTTAGTGATCAAACCGATGCTATCAAGAGTTGTTAGGAGATGGTTTCTTTAGTTTTCTGCAGTAGCTGCAAAAAGTCACTAACTTGTTGCAACCGTGCAACATAGTAAATAAGAGTTTTAGTCATGCCTTGATTAGTGTTAAGTCTTGCAAGGTAAACTTTTACATTTTCTCAATAGTATGTCTTTCCTTTTGTGGAATTGATTTTTTTTTTTAGTTATACGAATTTGTCGATAAAAGTTATTGTACTTTTTCCAATCAAGCATAATTGTCAAAGACTTCAGTTGTCAGATTACTTCTTTGTTTCTGTCATTGAGAATATTTTATGATCAATAACAGACAAAGTTACTTCATACTAGTTTCAATATATCTGTTTGTCCTCCTGTCTTTTCTTCCTGCATAGCTCTGAAAACACATCTGACTTCCATGACTATGACTGACTATGAATTTCAGCAAATAGCTCTGATCAAACAAGGGATCAGGATCTACTTTCCCATCTTTTAAGGAACCTTGCCAACCTTGATGGTGCAAGTAATGGGAGGTCCATATCAGGGTTGCTGCAGGAATCTCAAGGTCTGGTAAATACTGTGACAAATGGTGGGACTGTTGAGAAAGTGCGAGATGTGGCTTTGAACGGCCCTGAATGTATTAACACTGTCGGTTTTGCTTCTAAGAAAGATGATTGCACTAGCTCTCAGAACATTTTGAAGTCATTGGACCAATATGAGGCTTTACCAGAAGCTGGTTTCGCACAGAAAAGAATGTTTGCTTGTGATGCTCAGGGTGGGACTTCACAAGCCCTACTGAGTTCCAAGTCCACAGTTTTACTTCCTTCAGGGAGTACAGCCAAAGCTAATGAACCAGAGGCTATGGTTGAGAAGATCATTATGAATAACATTGACTTGAATAACGTTTATGATGAATCACATGATGTTCCTTTACGTCCAGGGACAGGCTCTATAACTTGCCCTTTGTGGGTTCAGTCAAACTCTCACAAGAAGAACCCTGAACAGATGAGTGGGAACACAGATTCAACTTATAGTCTGTCACCATCTAGCTCCAGTGGGGAAGCTCAGGTATATTATTGTTGTTTTTTCAAGTCTTCACCTTCAAAAGTTTCTGCAGCTTGTCCTTGTATGGTCGGAGTTATTATCCACTGAAGCTGATTCATTACCTTTAGTGATGATAACGCTTGATTCATATTTTCTTCTCAATATCCAGAATCGCACTGACCGAATTGTTTTAAAACTCTTTGGGAAAGATCCAAGTGATTTTCCTATAGCTCTTCGAAAACAAGTATGGTGTCAACCACTTACAGTTTATCTTTTTTGCCAGTATTCTTGATAAACATTTAACTCTGTGAATTGTGGCACGTCACCAGATCCTTGACTGGTTGTCCCACAGTCCCTCTGACATTGAGAGCTATATAAGGCCTGGCTGTATCATATTAACGATATATCTTCGCCTGGGAAAACACCAATGGGAGGAGGTATTTGCCATGCTGATACCAAACATGTTACTAGTTAAGCCTCATATTGAGGGAAAGAGTACTAAATTTTTATTGATCGCTGAGAGCTGCAGATCTGCCTTGATCTCGGTGCCAGTTTGAGTAAGCTTCTGGATGAGTCACATGAGTCTTTTTGGAGAACAGGATGGATGTATGCCAGGGTGCGGAATTGTGTATCCTTCATTTATAATGGTGTGTGCTACCTCTGATCCTTCACATGCACATGTGTGCCTTTCTTTTGTATCATTATGAACTGGATAGAGTAGTGGTAGAGTTCTTGCAATACTCATTCTCATGTTATATCTCCAGTCTGCCACCCCCTGATAGCTTTCTCTCCTGATGAAAGTATAGACTAGGACCAAAGAGTGTACGATCCTGCATTTTACTTTGAGATGCAAGAGAAGTATCTTTTCATTATGTTATATTTCTGCTGCAGGTCAAGTGGTTTTAAACACACCTTTGCCTCTGAAAAGCCATTTAAACTGCAGAATCTCAAGCATCAAACCTATTGCAGTGTCTTTGTCTGAGAAAACACAGTTTGTAGCCAAGGGCTTTAACATTTTCCAGCCTACCACAAGGTAAATTCATCTTCTCTATACTCATCAATACTTTGTCCATATATATTTCAATAGCAGATTATTCAACGGTCGAAGTAGGGAAAGGAAATGGCCCCTGGTCTCCTATAGTAGGTTTCTTAGGTGCAACAACGTTATAAAACCTTTTGATTCCAGGTTACTCTGTGCTTTAGAAGGAAACTATCTGGTCCAACAAAGTTGTTATGACTTGATGGATGATGCTGATGTGATAAATTATCATGACAAGCTCCAGTGCTTGAGCTTTTCTTGCTCTGTACCAAATTTTGTTGGAAGAGGCTTCATTGAGGTGCTATCATCTATTCTTGTCCATATGAAGCTTTTATTGTTTTTGTTGAATGTGCAACGAAACTTGATGGCTCTATAAATTTATAAACCTTGTGACATGGTATAAGGTTACTTCATGTTCACCATGCGGTATATCATACTTGATTCTTTTGAGTTTCAATCCTTATTTGAATACTTGTGCTCCCCCTTTGCGAAACAAACTGGAATTTCGAAGGCTAAAGGCCGATGATGAGTATAAGCTTTGCATTTGACCAAACATTTTATAGCTGCTCTAAGGCTGCAGAACTTTGTGGGTTAATTGTCCAAGTCCAGAAGTTGGAGTCTTGTTTACTTTGAGTTGTTTGCTTTGACGTGAAGGATTGAGAACCCCTTCCTTGATTGATTGGCCTTTAATTGTGATCTGGCTGTGCTCTCACTTTGAAGGGAGGCAGATCTCATGTTCAGCGACAATAATGTGAGAGTGCTGTTGGTCCTTTCTCAACTACCATCAGCAAGATTCCTTCAATGTCTGTCCTTTGGTGCAAGTTTGTTTGGTTATAAAATGAATATGTTTTGAATGTAATTCGTTCAGCAGATGACATTGTTACTTTGGTATGCTTCAGTATTGAAATCCACAACGATGGCATACTTGTCAACTTATGAAAGAACCTTCTGAATAAATAAACGTCTACTTGATAAGAGATTGATCATCATCTGTTCTGTTTTCTGCGATCTCACCTATAAAGAGATTGGCTGCCCATTGGTTTTGTTTTCTGCATGCTTGCAAGACCTAGAATTAGCTACTGTTTATTGTTTTTATGTCTGTTCTGAGGGTTTTTATGTCTGTCAGGTTGAAGATCATGGTCTCAGCAGCTGCTTCTTTCCATTTATTGTTGCAGAGCAAGAAGTCTGTTCTGAGATCCGTGTACTGGAGGATATAATTGAGGTGACTGAGACTGCTGATGACATGTGCATGGAAGCCAGAAATCAAGCACTGGACTTTCTACATGAGATGGGTTGGCTTCTACATAGAAGTCACTCAAAGTTTAGGCTGGGTAACCTGGATCCCAACCTAGATCTCTTCTCTTTAAGACGGTTCAAGTGGGTCATGAATTTCTCCATTGACCATGATTGGTGTGCTGTAGTAAAGAAACTCCTGGTTATTCTGTTTGATGGGATTGTGGATGCGGGAGAACATTTTTCAGTTGAGCTTGCGTTATTAGATATGGGTTTGCTGCATAGAGCTGTGCGAAGAAACTGCAGACCTATGGTGGACCTACTGCTACAATATATTCCAGAGAGAACAGGACATAGTCAAAATCGACAGGACGATGTTGACCATAGGAATGTCATATTTAAACCTGATGCTGTTGGTCCAGCTGGTTTGACTCCTCTTCACGTGGCAGCTAGTATGTTTGGCTCTGAGAATGTGTTGGATGCATTAACAGATGATCCTGAATTGGTATCTCCTTCTCTCTTATGTTCTTTTCAAAAATAATGTTTGTCTGTATGGGTGATCTTGTGCAATTTGCACGAGTAGAAAGTTACCAAATGGATACTAGAAATGCCTGCTTGGTCTTTTGCTATAATCAACTTCTTTTCCGTAGTTGCTTCAGGAATCATCTTGTTATACTCTATTTCCTGGCAATCACATTGTGCTTGGTCTAGTATGATTCAGATCGGTGGCCTTAGAATCTCCAACCCTTCTCTTCTTATGAGCTTTGCTTTTCTTATACTGAATCCTGAGATGTCATTCTGTTATAAATTTAATGCAATGCGATTTTTGCTTATGTATGCATCTTGTTATTGAACTCATTGTGTTGTTTGTGCTACCAGCTGGGAATCAAAGCATGGAAACAGGCTCGTGACAATACAGGTTTGACGCCTAATGATTATGCATGCCTGCAGGGCCACTATTCGTACATTCATCTAGTACAGAGGAAGATTAAAAAGAAATCAGATAGTGTGCATGTGGTGCTCGATATCCCTAGCAACCTTTCAGATTTCAACAGTAAACAAAAAGATGGAATGGAGACATTTAAGAAAGTAGGAAACCTGCAGCTTGAGAAAATTGAAGTGAAAGCAACGGAGACACAGTGCAAGGTATGCGAACAGACGTTGGGTATTGGAGTAGGCAGAACTTCGCTGGTTTACAGGCCGGCAATGCTTTCAATGGTGGCCATTGCTGCTGTATGCGTATGTGTCGCTTTGCTCTTCAAGAGCTGTCCTGAAGTTCTTTACGTGTTCAGGCCTTTCAGGTGGGAATTGCTCAAGTATGGATCCAGCTAAAAAGGTAGAAATGTGTACTACTTTGCTTTGCATTCTTTGTTGTTGGTGGTCCAATACAATTGAATTGGAACAAAATGGAGGATGCAGAAGTCCTGATGCAGTGTATGATTTAGAATGTATATGGTAATTGATGGTATTATTTTAGGAAGAATAGTCTTAGGTATATCAATGAACAATTTTTGTTGTTTCTTCATGTATTGCCACCCCCTACCCTTAGTTTTATGGGGTAAAGGAATAAGGGAAGCATAAATAAATTGTCTTTCTAACTGCAACTGCCGGGCCAATTCATAATGAACCTGTGATATTTAGTAACAGAAGAGGAATGCTTTTTGAGAATATCCGTTGTTCATTTATCTGTCACCACATGATGCCCATTTTCCCTCTTCCTAACTTAACATTCTATTTTTAAGTTATGGGGTCCCAACCAATGTTATTAATACCGTACCGGACTCGGTACTGGGTATTGTTTCGGAAAATTTTTTAAATTTACGAAATAGTTCCTAAAATTTTTAAAAATTACAAAATAGTCCATATTGATATACTATATAGTTGTACTGTATACTTTACTAGTTTATTGTTTACATCAACCATGTTTTCAAAAATCTTAACAATAAATAATAATGACAATTATTCATTTTATTTTATATATATCTTTATTAAATTTTAATTATTTCTATATATAATAATTATCTATATATAATAATTATCTAAATATAATAATTAATTGTAAAATAATGAAAATAATTCAAAATTTTGAATTATTAATTATTTTCTATTTTATCATAATTTTGAATTATTTTTTTAGAATTGTTGTTTATAGATAAAATTATATTTAATTAGATATAATCACAATTTTATTTAATATATAAAATTAATTTAATAATTATTAATATATATATAATTTTAAAATATATAATTTTTGATTTAATAATTGAAAATATATAAAAATAAATATTAGAAATAAATAATTTTAAAATTATTATTTATAAACTAATTTATTAGTATTTATTAATAAATATTATATAAATATTTAAATAAATTTAAATAGAAATAATTTATTAGTAATTAAAATAAAAATAAAAATAAATTATTAGTAATAAAAATAAAAATTTAAGTTTTATTTAATTTACAATTATTATTAGTAATAAAATATTTATTATTATTTTAAAAACTTTGAAAAAGGGCGGGGGGAGGAGAGGTAAGAGGGAATGAGGAAAATTTTGAAAATTTTTGAAAATTTTTGAAAATTTTTGAAAACTTTTGAAAATTTTGCAAAAAAGTCCCCTAATTTCTTAAAATTTTCGATACCAGCTAGTATTTGTCTGGTATTTTGAATATCGGCTAGTATTTTTCACCGGTACCACTTACACCCGTACTGGTACCGGTTTCCGGTCGGAACGGTCGGTACCAGCCGGCATGGTACGAAATTCAAAACTGTGGCTTATAATGTATAGGTTTTTGTTTGTGTTTGTGTTTGGGAGATGGTTAATTGTGTTTTTGTGTTGGTTGGGCATGGATTGATTTTTTTTCCACCTTCTATGTTTGTTTAAGGAAAGCCTGCTAACTGTTTGATAAAAGGTTTGTTAGAGTATTTAACCTTTATAGGGGATGTTTATGTACTTAATTCTATTTTGAATTCCATCATAGTAGCTCTCTCCATACCTGAGAAAGGGCTCGAGGTACCCAACTATTTTTACGAAAATAGTGACTTTAGAGGAAAGCAAACTTAATTATGCATCCCCTAATCATAGTATATACACACTTAACATCCTCAACCTTATCATATGAAGTAGTCTCAGTTAATAAATCTCAAAGTTAACATTGCTAGAATGTTGGAACATTCAGATAAGAAGCCTTCCATTGTATTTTCTAAATAAAACTGTTTACATAAATTCATCATGGAATGTCGACGTGGCAACAAGTTTTCGATGGAGGAAATGAGCTCCGATGGGAGGAATGTGGCAAAATTCTTCCTGATGAAGAACATATCGATGCATAACAAATCTCCTCATAAAAGTCTAATAACCCCTTGCCTTCAATGACCGAACTTATTTAAGATTTTTAGTATTAACTGAATTAGCTCTCTTTCTTTATTATCTATATCTCATTTTCTATTAGGAAGCTATTAGATGAATGTTTGATTGTATATACTATGTATTATGCTCACGAATCTTCAAGACAACATAGATGAAAATGAAGGTGGTAGCAATATCCTAATAGTCCATATGGGATTAGGGATATTGGTTGTTTTGGAACAATCGTAGATTCCAAAACTGTCTATTCAATCAAGTGTGCATATGTTTGAATTTGGATTCCTTATATCGTTTTACTTAGTTATTTAAGTTCTATACTATTGTTTTCTTAGGTGAAACTCGTTGCGCATGCGATTCATCTAATTTAGTGATATATACTATATCTGGGGAATCGTTCATTGTATCTTCTACTAGTTTAGTTAAACCCAAGAAGTTGTTGGAAGAGGGTGTCAATAAACTAACACCTGGGAGAAAATCTTTGACTGTTTGAATTTATACCTTCGAATGTGCAAGGAGCCTTCCTGGGAATCCAGACATAGGGAACTTCTTTACCTTTTCTACCAAGTCTCATGTCATTTGGAATCTAAAAAAATAATAATTTCTTTTTTTCAATGGAATAGGTGTGAAACTTTATTTATTGTTTTGTCTATAAGAATTGTTAAACTTCTAATTAAAATCTCGTATTACTTACCATATCATTATATTATATTACTAACCATATATTTATTATTTTTGTGTAAGAATCATATATGATCATTATATTACAAACGTTATGTTAAAACTATTTCAAACTTTTGTGATACTAAAAAAATGTCAAATCATATAATTTAAAAGATAAAAAGTATAAATCTATGTAATATTAATTAATTTTGAGTTTATAGTTTCATAAATTATTGAAATGATTTGACAATTTTGGTATCTAAATTTATTTTTACAATTAGAATCATTATAATATTAAATTTGATTTTGTTGTTTCAACTTTTAGCGACGATTTAAAAAATTCATCTCCAAAAGTCAAGTTTTTTTGTAACGATTCATAAAGTCATCACCAAAACTTGACCTTTGGTGAAGAAAATGGTAAACTGTCGTAAAAGTTGCAAAAAGATAAGCTTTTAGAGAAGTTTTTTTTTGAAATTTTAAGATACTTGAATTACCAAAGAAACAACGTTTACAATGTACAAATAATAGCAAACCAGTACAGGCAAGACAAAAAGAGAAAGTAGCCTTTCAGGCCACTGTCACAGATTTGCCACTGTCACAGGAAAGTCAAGTGGAAACAAATCACATATTAGCCAACATCATACCACATCTAAATACTCCAACGCATTCTCATTGCCAAACATAACTGATCTTGCATACCATGCCTGATTATGACCTCCCTGATCAAGTTAATAATGCAATCTGCTAACTCATATTTGTTCCATTCGGTTTGCATGTAAAGTTGCCTATTTCTCTCCCGCCAGATATGATAGATAACCATATGAAAAGAGGTCCTAAGAATGAAACAATCCTGCCTCCCATGTCTGACTGCGTGAATAACCTCATCTAGGACCTCAGCCCATTCATAAGTAAAGTTCAGGATACCTGTCATATACAATATTCGATTCCACACTGCTTTGGTATACTCACATTAAAAAAACAAATGATTTCTACTTTCATTGACTAACTTACACAGCACACAAATGGGATCATAAGTATCGAACCACCTATCCTTTTTTCTTAATCTGTTTTTAGTAGTCAGCCACAAGAAAAAAGCTACTTTAGGACATAGTACTTGTTTCCAAACGAGCGCAGCTCAAGGAACCTCTTTGGTCATCCCTCTCCCAATGGCACGTGCTGAAGAGGTTGTGAAATCACCGGTTTGGTTAGCTGTCCATATCAATTTATCAGGAGTGCTACGAAGGAAGATACCATGCATATAACTAGTAAGCAGATATCCGAACTTGTACCTATGCAAACGGTCACTTTCCCGAACAACCCATGCCAAAGTGGCGTTCTTAGGAATGTGGTTTCAAATTCCAGTTAAATCATTTTGGAGCTAGAGAAGGCTCAACATATGCCAATTGTCAAACTAGAAAGATGTGTCTTCTCCATCCCCAATTCTACTCCTAATCGAAGGGTAAATCAATTCACGCAATTTCAGCAAGCTCTTGAAAATCCAAGAGTATTCATACCTTATTTAGAGAAGTTATTAAAAATTTTCTCCAAAAGCTGACTTTCAGCAACGATTTTCAACTAGTCGCCAAATAAAACATAGTTAAAAGTCAACTTTATTGTAGTGTCTACCCAAGGGTTCAGATACTCCTAGACCAAATGAGTGCACATATGTTCTAGGACCAGATTAACTGTTAGACCCTTACGTTCTTATTAGAGAATTGTGCGAGTATTGACGAGCCTTGACTAATGTTTGCCACACGTGATGAAAAAACAAGGTAAAGACTTTTGAGTAGGCAAGGAAAACGAAAATTGTCGATGAATTGGCATGCATTGGTAAAAATTGATAGATATTTTCTACGAGATGTAGAAACCAAAAGATAGCTTGAGATGGATCTTGGGATGAAGGTTATGCGAGATAGACATATAAGAGCTCTAAGAACTTAATGTATGCTCAAAAAGACAAACTATGACTAATAGACTAGACATGGGCATCGAACCGGTATGCTATGAAGGGCTTTGGGCTTAAATAATTCATCATCAATAGATAAAGATCAAGGAGAAACCTTTGATGATGTGGAAGATAAGATTGCAATAGATATAAATCATCTCTAAATTTGAAGATAATGGAGATCTTCATGGATATGAATGTATCTTTCCTAATTAAATGTAATCTCTTATCTTGTTAGTTGTGTTGTAATTATTCCTATCAGATAGAGTCATATTTGGATAGAGATGTCATCTAATTAGTTAGTGTGATGTAATCTGATAAAGATAGAGAGGTGATCTAGTTAGTTCTGTTCAATTAGGATTCTAAATTATAAAGCCAAGATGCCTATAAATAGCTTATTTAAGTCTACTCCTCATAACAAGATAGAAGGGAAGGGAACATATTGAGAGAAAGCATTACTTTTTTTATACTTTTAGGGAAGTAATAAAGGTTAGTTTTTAATTGTAACTCTTGTATATTTATTGTTGTCTATGATTTTTTTAATGCTTTCATAGTATTCTTACTAGAGTGTGAGAGTAAAAAACTATAACAGTCATGAGGCATTCAAGAATAAGGTTTTGTTAGACAAAAATCACACAGAAAGGTTGAGTCTTGTTTAAACAGACCTAAGTGAGATTGTCGTGCAAAGGAGTAGGGATAACTTTGATATAAGTTTGGTATCTAAGAAAACCTTTGTAACAATCGGTATCAGAGATAAAATATCAATATGGAGAGAAGCAGAAATTTGATAAAGTGTGTCAATAGAGTGGAGGCACTTATAGGGCTATTTCCTTAAAGGGAGAAAGAGGTTACTTCTTACTCATCTCGGTTCTAGATTCTGGAGGTGTAGATATAACAATTGATACATTAAATAGTGGACTTGATAAAGGTACAACCGTACAAGAGGATTCTAGATTAGAGATCACGATCCTAGGACATACCATTGCAACACAAGATGTTGGGCGTGTCAAAAGCACTTTGGAGAAGGTGTGAGAGCCCCAATTTTTTGATAACAAGAGGAATGCCAAGGACCTCAATTTTTTTTCTGTGGGATATGGAGTAATACTTATAGTAGTAAAGGAGTCTAATTTGGAGAAGATTGCAATCACTGTTGTATATATGTTGGAGGATGCATAACTGTGGTGGAGTACAAGAACCTCTAACAACATTAGTATGAGTTGACCTCTTATTAACACTTAGAAGAAGAAGAAAAAGGAGCTAACAGATCAGTTTCTCCCCAACAACACTTTAAGGCTCATGAGGGAAGCTTTAAAAAGGTTAAAGCAAGACAACTTGGTGTGGTAATATATGAGAAAAAATACATCTTTGATATTGGACGTACATAACATGTCTAAGGAAGACAGATTGTTCAATTTCATAAGTGGTTTCCAAGGTTGGGTACAAATAAAGCTTCAAAGATAAAACATGAAAGACCTCCCAAACACGATGGTGGCTGCAGATGCCTTAGTGGATCTCCATCTACCACCACTAATTTAAACTAGCAATAAGGGTAAGAAGAATGGTGGGACAGAAAATGGCTCGAAGAAAGGCAAAGAGAATGTATATAAATCTTTTCAATGCAAGTCCAAGAAATAAATAAAATGATACATTGCTTGTTTTATTTGTAAAGAGACACATTTTGCTTATGAATTCCTAAGATGAAAGGTAAGTGAGGAGCAAATGAATAATTTGTGGTTACGAAGGATCAAGAAGAAGAAAAGGATGACGTGACAGAAGAAGTTTTCCATAATAATTATGCTATGTTAAGTGTAATTTATAAAGGAGCATCAAAACAAAAGCGAGGACAAACCCAATGGAGAGGGAAAATAGTATATTGGAGATGTTCCAATGGCTAAGGAGTTATCGAGGGAACCATACTTGGAGGAGTGCCTATAAATTATTACAATGAGGGAGAGTTCTTCTAGTAGGGGTGGTTTGTTAGATCCCTAAGTCCTAATTAGTGAATTGTGGAGTATTGGCAAGCCTTGGCTAATGTTTGACACTTATGACGATAGAACAAGACAAAGAGTTGCAAATAGACAAAGAAAACATGCATTGTCGATGAGTTAGCATGCATTGGTGCATATTAGCATAAATCTTTAATAAGATGCAAGATTCAGTTGTAAGATCAAAAGATTGCTTCAGATGGACCTTAAGTTGAAGGTTAGTTAGATCACATGCATGAGGGAGACATGTGAGAGCTCTAAAGGACAAAGACCATATGGGAGGATAATCTAAAAGTAATGGAGATCTTGATGGATATGAATGTATCTTTCCTAATTAAATGTAATATCTTATCTTGTTAGTTGTGATGTAGTTAAATCTTATCAATTAGAATCCTATTTGGAAGTGGGTGTCATCTAATTAGTTAGTGTGATGTAATCTAGTAAGAATAAAAGTGATCAAGTTAGTTCAGCTCAATTAAGATTCTAAATTGTAAAGCCAAAGGTGCCTATAAATAGCTTATTTAAGTCTTGTTTCTTAGAATAGAGATAGAGGAGAAGGTAACATGTTGAGAGAGTATTCCTTTATATACTTCTGGGGAAGTAATACAAGTTGGTTTTTACCATAGCTCTTGTATGTTTATTATTGTCTATGATTACTTAGTACTTTCATAGTATTCTTACTCGAGTGTGAGATTTAAATACTATGAGAGTTATAAGGCATTTCAGGACAAGGTTTTGTTCATCAACGTTCATGTAAGAACGACGAGTCTCGCTTAAATTGACCTAAGTGAGATTGTTGTGCAAAGAAGTAGGTGTGACTTCGATATAAGTTCGACGTCTAGAAAAACCTTTATAACATTAACCATATGTCATTATCAAAGAAATAACATTAACCATATGTCATTAACCATATGTCTAGAAAAACCTTTATAACATTAACCATATGTCATTAACCATATGTCAAAGGAGTCTAACAATTGTCAACAAATGTGACCCATCCTACAAATACATACAAAAAATTACTTCAGTCATTCACAATGATTTGTGAGTAAATTTGTGCATTGCCTCATTTTTTTGTTGCTAACCAAGTCACTAGCAAAGCCAATAAAATAAATTGTTTAACATTCAATTTCTTCATATACGTGTTTTTTTACTACATGTATATGATTGAGAGGCCTTTACTTATGCACATATTACTTATTTATAGACGACACCTATAACCATACAAAAATGAAGATATCTTTAAAAATATCTTTTATATTAAAAATTTTAGGCTAAAGTACATTTAACTCCCATATGTTTTATCTCTTAGTATGTTATGACCCCCTTTATTTTAAAATAGACTTATTACCCCCTTTAATCACTAGTCAATTGAGCTTATAATTCAAAAAGACTTTTTAACCCCTATATTATGATGACATCACCACAATTGTACATATTGCATTTTTTTTGGACAAAAATCCCCTTTTAGTCTTTTGTTGAGTAAAATACATTAAACCATATATTTTTGTACTTTATTTCGTTATTCCCTATATTTTAAAAATAAAAATTATTTTAAGCATGAATTACATTGTGATCGTTAATAAATAAAAAAGGAAAAAATTACTACAAATATCATTGTCATCACAATTGTATTTCATAAATGTTAATTTATGAAAAAAATTATAAAAAAGAAAATTTATTTCTGAATCAAAATTAAAAAAAGAAAGAAAATTTATTGAAGGTGCCATTTTTTTCATAATTGTACCTTCTAATTGTTAATTGATGTAAAAAATACAAAATTTTGTTTGCAGGTTACCTTCTTACCATTACTTCACAAAAAGAAGAAAAAATAATATTAAATAATTGAATTTGTTCAAGATACACTCAATAGCACTAACAAACCAAGGTAAATACTTCACAAAAACATGCATATTATCATATTCACAAATACCTAGATGAAGAAATTGATGGAACTACTTAAAAATGTAATGAAAATAGCTAAAAACCAGACGAGTAAGTAAAAAGGTTCAATCTTTATTGCAATCGGAGCAAATCCAAGTAAACCCCAACCAAACAAAGTCAATACAATCTCCAAGATGATCCAATAAAGTTGGAAAACAACGAATAGAGTTACATACCCAACCATGAGAGAGCTATGAGGATAATCAACAAATATGATTCAAAATCACTCCTCAGGAATTGAACTTTAATTGGAAAAAAAAGGTTTCTTTTCCTCTAATCTTTCCAAATCTTAATGAATTTGTTCATTTCGAGATTTTAAAAAAAGAAAACTGGAGATAATTCCCTCTGATTCCAGTTTTCTTCTCAATAGAGTTGATTTCCTCTGCAGTCATCCAAAATAACCCAGGTTAGTTTGGGTAGCTCACAATTTTTTTGAGGTATAAGGGTAGACCGGAGATAACAATAAAAAGTAATGGATAAAAAGTCTTTTTAAATTTTAAACTCCTTTGATTGGTGGTCAAAAAGGATAATAAGTTCATTTTTAAAATAGAGAGGAACATATCATATCAAGAGGTAAAATACAAGAAATTAAATGTATTTTTTTCCCAAAATTTTAGTTTAGTTAGTATAAACAAATTATTAAACTTTCTCTTATATTGGAATTATTCATTAAGTAAAATTTAATTTTTGGCAAGTAATTAAAATTTAGTTTGAAAATTTATTTTTACTAAAGTTTGAAAGAGTTCTTTATTACAAATTATTCATTTTCGTTGCTCACATCAAATTCTTTATAGATAGATATACTTTATTAAAGTTGAAATTAGTTTTATGAGATGAAATGATCAAAGATTGATTTACTCTTTTTTCTTAAAAAAAGAGATTGATTTAACCTATGTGTAATGTAAACCAAGAGATGGATGGCATGCTTAACAACTCGAATTAGAAAAAGTATTTAACAATTTATTGGATTCAGAATATTTAACTAAAATTTTAACATAAATTCTTAACAATTTCAAAGAGAAAAATCAATAGATACTTTTTGGTTGGGGAGGAAGCCATAGTCTGAGGCCACACACATTATATCACAATTGGTGGAGCATAGAACTGATAATGAATTTTTTGTATTGTCAACTTTATAGTCTTTGAGGTTATATGATTTTTAACTTGAATATGATTCAGTTTTCTTGCTGTTTAAATAGGTCAATCAAATCTTTTGTCTAAATCCTTAAAAAAGAATAACTTAATTTTATCACTATATATCATTTTAATAATATAAAATTTTAATTAAAAATCTATTAATTGTATACGTTAAAAGACTAACATAAAAAGATCAACAAAAATAATTTGATCTTTTCTCAACTTTGTAAAGATTAATAAAAAATATCTGGAATAAGAATTCAACCTGAGCAATAGGATTACAAAAATAAGCTTTCCTATAACCTAAAATTTCGGATGCTATATTGAATCAAAGATTTATATGATTATAAAGGTCACTTCAGTTCATACTATCTCAATCAATCCTTCAATTTTGTCATGCTTAAGTTTCTATCACCCCAAGTTGTATCATAGACGGGAATAATTTGTTGAATCAGTTATCTTATAGTCTACATCAAATTGATGTTCAAGTGAAAGAGGATTGTTTCCTACGGAACAAAAAGTTTCTATCGGGTTGATGTTGACCCGAAAGGGTAGGGCCAAGTCCTGGTGCATGTGAAAGAAGACAATTTATATATTTCCACACGCCCAGCTCCATCCCGTGCAGTTTACCAATTCAATGTGTGAAATTTATACTAACATGTGATAATGTACACACGACCATAATTAGAATAGGAATTGAAATATTCAAATCATCGGAAGTCACTATAGTTCAAGTAAGAATTTTACCTCAAAAAAGAAAAACCTTAATTAGTCCAAGAAATTAAGATGAGACTTGGCAACGTTTCTAGCTAGTCGTATCAAAACTACCGTTACCATTAGTTATGATTCTGCAACCCCGTGAAGATGGCCGAGTACTTGACAATGACCAAGAAGAAGAAATGTTGACGAGGAAAGCACCAAGCATTCTCTACATAGGGCTCCAATTAAAACATCCGAGAAATGTTTAATGTGCTTGGTTTATTTTAGAGAACAAGATAAACATATATATTTTTTAAATACAGGGAATAGTAAAGCCTGGCTAGCTACTTTGTTATTTATTGTATATATAATAATGGCACTAAGTGTGCATAAATGTATAATTATCCATACTTATGGAATTAGAATTGCTAGCTCATATATACTATTTACTCCTCACATTGATTTATATGCAAATCCAATTTGAAACAAACTATTCATTCCATTTATTTGTGTATGCTTCTTTATATACAATAAAATATTTGCAAAATTTTATAAATATCATATAATAATAAAAAAATATTTATCTAACTTTGTCGTCATATTCATATCATAAATAATTATGTACTAAATTAGGAATAAATATAATTAATTATCTAATTGGATCTTATATCTAATTTCTTGTTGCATAAAAATTTAATTTATTCATAAAAAGATTAATTTAAATATTTAAATTGAATTAATGCTACTGCAGATAATTTATTTAAAATAAGCTAAAATTCATACTCAATAATTAGATTGGTAAAATATAGTAAATATTTATCTAAATTAAATATATGTTTACTAACTTGTGAATTCACTTTATAGATTAATATTGTTTTGACTTTATAAATAAATTAGTATGTTATTTAATTAAGAATATATCTTAAATATTTCAATACTATTAATTTATATGGTTTTGATGATCAATGCAATTGCCGCAGATAAGCTTGACTGGATGTTCTGAAGGCTTAATGTGATTACTAAGGGTGCGTTTACTTTCAGAAAATTTTCTAGTTTTCTAGAAATTTTTTTCATAAAATAGAAAATAATTAGAAAACATGTTTACTAATAAAAAAGTAGATCAATTTTTCAAGAAAAGCTTGTTTTCTATTTTTCCAATTTTCTAGGAAACTAGAAAACTACTTTTAATAGGTTTCCAAATTTTCATCTCTAAAT
>JANKOE010000009.1:28705741-28717379 GCA_026284465.1 Erythroxylum citrifolium | reverse complement strand
TGGTTTGTGCATTGAAATGGGCCCCAATGGCCCAAAGTGAAATGGTTTATGATTAACGAGGATTGTTTGAAAAAAAAGGTATACTGAAATTGGATTGAATACTCTAGCATGCCACCCTCGCGGGTCACGGGCTCGGATATCACTGTCGATATCAGGTTCGGGTCTCGCGGGAGTGGGGTGCTATATATGTGGTTTGAGATGATATATTTCAATATTACTGACAACACTTTAGAGATTATTTTATAGACAGTGTTGCAGCAAGCAATGGGGGTGATAATCACCAAAGCTTATAGAGTTGTTGCCTTTGGGGATTAATGTGCTATTGATTTCTTTCAATAGCTTGCCTTTGTTGAAAAACTCCATCACAACATCCACCACCATCTTGTTAGTAATGTGCCAGGTTTTAAAGAAGGCATTGAAGCTATCAGGACTAAGATCTTTCTAGGGATGTAGGGACTTGAAGGTTGGAATGATCTTTTGGATGGTGATTGGAGTTATGAGAGTGTAATCCTGACGAGAAATATAATCCTAAACAATTTCTTTGATGAGCCTAGAGAAGATGTTGAACCAAGGAGATTGGTGAAGTGTTCCTCAAAAGTGTAACTCCCCACTCCCATCTGACACATGGACGTGCGCCCTTCGGTCACACGTACAGATGCCTGACAAAAATGATGTGTTAACTATCTCACTTTCACTTTATCACATGGCATCGTAATTAAAATTACAAATCACACATTTACTAAAATCCAAAATTCCTCATGTTATATTATAACCATAATGTACATTGTAGCTTTAAGTTCAACATCCAAGTTTATATAACACCATCCTATGAGCATAGTAGCTCAGTCTACACAGTACACTACAAACATGAGGAATAACAAAAGACAATAACAGACTATGTCTTCAATTCCCAACTGACCGACCTTTGAGCCATGACTGATCGTCAAAGTTGCACAAAATATGCTTCTATGGAGTCTTAAAAGCTAGGTCATCTCACTCTCGAACATGAAATTAACAACGGTGCAATTTTGATGAGTTTTGCTAACTCAGTAGAGTAACCATCCTCGATGGTTCACTCATGTTATAAAACACAATTAATTATAAACATATTGTCACACAGTTCATTTCAACTTGAATAGCACCAAGTTCTATCACAAACAAATTGTATTTCAGTCAAACAATTTAATCAAACTATCACTTCATTACACTTGAATAAAACACAATCATTGCTTTAATACCATGAACATATTGTCACACAGTTCATATCAACTTGATTAGCATCAAGTTCTATCACAAACAAATTGTATTTCAGTTAAACAATTTAATCAAACTATCACTTCATTACACTTGAATAAAACACAATCATTAGTTTAATACCATGTATTCAAACATATAACATTCTTATAGCTTTACAAATCATTCAATGAATTCAAATCATATGTGAATGCTATACATATAAGACTCACATTCGTTTTTACATTGTTGACTGTGTGCTTTTTCAATATCCCGTATCATCGAGCTCATTGTTCACAGTGAGCCTTAGGCTCTAACCACATATATTTGAGCTTTAAGTCTTTTCAGTAGCAACACCAGTCATAACTGCCTTTATATTACATGTATTGAAATGAAATGCATGCCACGATTCATTCAATACAATCAATCACTTTCATTTACATTATCTCAGTCAATACAATCAGTCATAACATTTAGTCACTTTTAGTTAAGAATCATTTAGGTAGTCTCATTCACATATAAGTAGCACTTCCAATGATATTCACATGCATCAAACGCCTCAGACCAGTATTGTCTGGAATTCAGTACACAATTAGTACATATTCATCATATATCAAATTCAATTTAGTAATATCATATCAAATTAAAGTGAGACCATCTTAGGTTACTCACAATTGCTCCCTTAAGCCTATTGCCTTGATGTTCTGGCAATATCAAAGATGTGGTCGCTCTACTTGCTCTCCTATATACATTAACACAATTTCACATTACTGTACTGCTTATGTAATTGAGTAAACACATGTATAAATGTATCATGTATCATGCATGTACAATGAAAAATTCTCGGGTATATTTCTATAATAAATTGATGTACTCCAATAGTGCCAAAATTCACACACTCATTCACTATTCCAGCTTTTGTTGAAAGCATGTCATTCGGTTCAACTTTGCATAATCAATAAGATCAAGAAAATGATGTATTTCTATAACACTTTCTTCTAGAAAATTGTTCCTTTGTGTCTTAAGTTTCTAATGACACCAAAATCATTCAATTTGGTTCATTATTCTATGAGTTATGCTCATAATACCACAGACTGAGTACATTTGAAATTTTGGCTAGAGCATGATCATGCATTCAAGTTGTACATATCATATCTCTCAATTCTAGTATCTAACAATTACAAAATTTATACCAATCGAAAGATGAGAGAATAAGCTATAACTTTTGTGAAGACACTTTTGTGTGATTCATCCTACATCAATATAGTTTATTCAATAACGACAGGATATGATTTCTGTCCCTAGTAGTGCTACATCCTAAGCCAAGACTCAATTTCATGCCAAATTTTGAAATTCTTAGAGATATAATTAAAATTCTACTTCTTCAAAAACATTATAGAAATATGTCTCAAGTTTAATTTGAATTAAGAATCAACTCATTTGGAAATCTACAGATCAAGATATAATCAAAATACCGAAGCATGTTCAATGAAATTCTCCAGTTCATGACATTCCAACATATTTCCTTACTTTCATCCAATCAATCTTTTTCAAATCAATTCAGATGGCTCTAAATTTTTATGGAAAGGAAAAAAACAATGTCTTAGGAGTGTATTGGTTTAATTCACAACTCATTTGGAGGTCTTCAAAGATATAGCAAAAAGAGTCAGAACTGTTCAGTATTAGAAAGCTTGATTGTCCACTCCCACCTTCTACAGTAGAGTCACGGTTTTGCACTTTAATTCTCCAGATTTTTGTAGGACACTTCTCCTTCTTCCTCTCTTCCACTTACTTTATCATTTCTAACGAATACTCTCTGAATTTCTACCCCCATTCCAATTCAACTTACTCTAAAACTACTCAATATTTAAGATTAAATTCAAACATTAAAAACAAAACTCCTATACAGACAACACCATTTTGCTACTCTCTCTCTACTACAATTCTTTTCATAATCAATAACAATATAAAACCCAAAATAGAACCTATAACCATACAGTTCTACATCACATTTTTTTGCTTTTGTTTCTGTTAAACTCAAAAACTCAAGAAAAACAAATTAAAATCCCTTATTACTACCAACCATCAAAAACATATCACTATTCACGCAACTCCATTTTAGTTCAACTTTTTCTGTACTTTTTCATTCTTTTTCTGCATGTTTATCTTTTGTACATTCTCTATTTTTATCACTGAAATCCTAACCCACTTTTGCATGTATCCACTTCCAAACATTACAACATCATCAAAAACCATTCACGAAAACAATGAAACATAATTTACATGATACAACAAAATTTCTAGCAGTGATTTCGGTAGATGAAGGATAAACAAGAATAAAGTTTACTTTGATGAAGCAAATACACAACCATAAACAAGCAACTGTTTCTGTGTTGGATGACCAAAGAAAAATTTTGGTGATTTGGGTGAAGAACAACAATTCAGTGAAGAACATACATGAAAGCTACAGTAATTTCTTTATATCATATACAAGACCACGTGTAAGTATAATACCTCTCCACATTTCACCATTGCATGTGGGCCACATGACAACATACAATGCTGCCATGTGTCACTTTTCCATTTGTCACTTATTTTATATTTTCCCTAATCCAAAATACCCCAAATTTTCAAAAATTCTCTAAAATTCACCAAAATTTTTGAAATAACCATAATACTCTCCAAATAAATTTGCAACACAAATAATCCACAATTCACATTTTAATCGCATTTATAAATCAATTATACCTAAAAAATGTCATTGAATGCATGTACAACTATTTCATGAATATCAACACAATTCAAATATTTAAATATGTCATATGATGCATGAAATGCACTTCTAATTTCTTAGTATACTCTTATTTACACTATTCTAGGGTCCTAGCCCCTAACATGGGATATGGGGACGTTACAAATACAATCTAAAATGGATGACAGGAGGCAGTGACATCGGGAAACCTCCTGATCTGGGAAGTACTTCAAGTCAGCTTCTTCTCCTCTTCTCTATTCCTTCTTCTCTTCCTCTATCTCTCGATGATCTCCCTCTAGGGTTTCTCAAGGTGGCTGATGAAAAAAGCTCCTTCTCTGCCACTTTTTGTTCTTTTTATATCTCTTGTGCTTTAGGTAACCCTAGGGTTTTTCTAGGGTCTCAAAAATCCAAAAAAGCCCTCAAAACTTGACGATCGTGAGAGTTTGCACGTCTGCTCGAAGCAGGCCACGATCATGGCTCAAATCCAAGCCTTTTGTCATGATCATAGCATGCAGGCCATGATCGTGAGCTATTCCCTAGACTTCTGTCAAGATCGTGGCATATAGGCCACGATCGTGGGCTAAATCTAGAGCTCCTGTCACGATTGTGGCTTGACATGCTATGATTGTGGGCTGTTATTTCGGCCCCCATATCTCTAAAACTCCTCCATTCTTCGATGTTGACCCTGAAACACTAGCAAAAACATCAAGGTACCTTAAAAACATAAAATTTAAGCTCAAAGTTGAGCTAACCTATAAAACATTTAAATCATAAATAATTAACAAACTAACACAATTCTAACCTAAACACATACTAAACGATTAAATTAACAGCTAAATACCTATTAAACTATATCCTAAAGCATAATACAATTTACACTTACCAATACGATTTTTTCATTGCTAAATGTCAACTTTTTTGTAATGGTTTCTTCCAATTTTCATGATCGAAAGCATATTTGGCACATATTAATGACCCTTAAAGATGAGTCTAATTCTATCCATAGCTCTCTTCTTCATCAAGGATCTTTCTTAAGTATTTATACAATAATAAAAGAACTAATTATGAAAGAAATCCAAACAAACACCCTTCAAATGGGGAAATCTATTTCATACTACCAATCTTGTCATTACCTCTCAGATCTCCTTTTATCAAACTTCCCATGACATACAAACGAAGAAGGTATTTTGTAATTACCATAAAAAGAGTGTTCACCACATCTCTAAATGTAGGAAATTACCCAATCAAAGTAACTCTTGTAAATCCTCTTAATCGATTGTCACTATTGTTACCATAGAGGGTATAATGGAGAATATATCACATCTCTTAAATTATCTTTGAAAAATCTTCAAGCCTATACAACAATTTCAAACATATTCTAATATTATTCCCTCTCTTACTTATTCATCACCTCAAGTACTCATCTTTTTGATATCTTGATTACACTTTTTGCAACTAGACCTCCAAGTATTCTATATTTGATTCCTTAAGTTCTCCATCTAGTCCATATATTGTCCAAACAGAAAATAACTCTATTATGAATGTTTATAGTATAGACAGTATTTAAATGTATCTTACACTTTTCTTGTTTCTAAGTTCTCATTAATTCTCATATCTATTAGTTAATTATGTATTAACTTATCCTTTTTTAGTCATGGTTGTACTATAGAAGATCTATAAACATATGAGATCCTCGGGATAGGGTGTAAGGTTAGCCAATTGTTTAAACTTTCCTCCCTCCACCTTCCATCCAAACTTGTTGCTAGTATTGTTACATTTAATATTTAACATTCTTGTCTTGGTTATCTTCTCAACCTTAGACTTAAATCTTCAATTTATAATAGTTATGTTGGTTAAAACTAAAAATTTTGATTATATCTCATGACAACTTTATAAAAATCATATTTGAACCTTTATTAATAGTGATTTTGTTTCTTCGACGCTCTTTAGTTTGAGCCATTTTGACATTTGGAGACCTACTCTACATGAGACCATAAGAGGTTTATTATAATGTTGTATGATCCTTGATAATGATTTATATAGATACTTATATATTTACCCCCTACATTATGTGAACTCAATTTTCTCGCAAAATCAAAATTTTACACATCCATAAATGCCATAGAATATAAATGAAAATCTTTCACTCATTTTATTGATTAATAAGGAATTGTTATCCAAATATCTTGTCTAAATACCTCCCAACAGAATGGTAGGCCTGAACAAAAGTATAAACAAATACTAGATATTGTCTGAGCTCTTGTAATCACAATCTCTAAGCTCTTACAAACATAACTTTTGAATTCCTCTAGTTAAATTGGTTGGTTTAAGAAATGAGTGTTTCCTTTCCTTCTTCAACTCCTCTTTTTTTGTGATAATCACAGTGTTATACAAATTGTTCATAATGATATTCTATGAATGTATCAAACATATTGTGATTGATTGTCACCTTTTGCGTTGCCATATTATTCAAGGAACCATTCAACTTGTCCATATTTCATCACATTGTCAAATTGTGAACATTTTCATCAGATCCTGATTTCAAGAACTTATTTTTAAACTTAAGATGTCCAATTTGTTATCACCTTGAATTTGGAGGGGAGAGGGGTGTTAACGTATAATGTTATAGATTTATAAGGCCAAAAGAGCATTTTAAACCCTAACGTTTATATGAAAATCTAAGTTGAACCCCAACATTTCAGAATATTTATGTTGAACCCAACATTTCAAAACATTCAAGATTAACCTCAATGTTTAAATCAGACCCTACCTGGACAAAAAATCTGGCATAGTTAGGCCTTAATCAATTAAGTGTCATATGACATTTTTTCTGACATGGAAACTTTTTTAAAAAATCACATAAAAGTAGGACCCACTAACATTATGTTGGGCTTTACAATGCCATAAGAGTTCAGTTTATAATACAATGACGTATTGGCTACTCTATTAACTTCACCCACCAACATTGTGTTGGGTTCCACGGTGCCAATGTAAGAGAAAATTGATGCGAACACTCGTGATCCGTCAGGGATCGTATAAAAATTTGGTCTAAGAAGCTTTTGAGTCTCTCTTGGATGCTTAACTTTATGGCGATACAAAAAGAAAGCAATGGCAGATGACATTTTGAGAGTGATGATACCAATAGAGACAACAATCATCACTTTGATCACAGGCTTCACATTTTGATATTTTGAATACAATATGTTGGTGAATGGATCCTCCTCCTGTAGATAAGGCCCATGTCGCATCGAACTTGGACACTTTTTCTTTCTTCATTGGTAAAATGAAGACTATTGCACAAGCACATGTTAGCTTAAGGATTATGATTAACGATTTTGATGACAACTGTATAGTATTTAAAAATTCAAATTTGATTTATTTCCTTGTATAATTAATGGTATTATTCTTAAAAGGAAATAAAATCTTAAGAAATACACTTTCTTTGCTGCAGGAACCTTTATTATGAACTTACCTTATTAGAAATGGTTTATTCGAAAGGATCCTACTAATTATAAACGATGTACATTAGCCTCGTGATTACTAAAAGATTTTTTTGGCAAAGATGACCTTGAAGTTATTCAGATTTAAATCTATCCACTTGACTAAGGATTCAAGATGAAGCAATGGCTAGTTGAAGAAATTGACTATTTAGGGAAGATCCAATGCAACTGTAACAAGATCGGAACAATACAAAAGCTTGTGAAGTTATATTGTCAAAACTCATCAAAAGCACATACATTCTTGAAATTAATTTCTTTGTAAAAATTCTCTTGTGCATTAGAAAGTGAAATTATGTTGAGAGAGATTATTGAAGCTCATACCGAGCAAACCTCATTTTTATTTGAGAGCTTGTAGAGGGTAGTGAAATACTACTAGTGTGGAAGATTGAAGAACCTTAAAAAATATTAACTTGTCAGCTTGGAGAGGCTCGTAAAATTACTACTTGATTTTATATTGAAACACTAAAGTTGAATACTTGGGGACTGGACGTAGGCTTGGGTTGTAAGTTGAACCAATATAAATCGACTGCATCCTTCTTCCCTCTCTCTCTCCTTATCTTTTATTTTTTCATACTATATTGTATGTGTGTTCATTTCAGCAAGAGGCTCCTTCACTTTTATAATAGATTCCTTCTGTTTTTAACTTACTAACGATTCCTTTCAGTTTAACAGGCGCCTTTTTTTATTATTTCAATAGGACTCATACTTTAGTAGGCTCCTATTGTTTAATAGGCTATTATCATCTGACAGGTTCCTATTGTTTTAAATTTTAACAAGCCCCTATCTTTATATGAATTGAAAGTAACTTGCTAAAATTTTTAAAATTTTATAAAGTCACACAATTCACCCCCTCTTACGCATGTTTGTTTTATCAGCACATACTATTGAAAAGAAGATATCCTACAACACCATGCCTAACGTTCCAACTCACTTTGAGATACCCCTCCAATTTAATACTTTTAGCTTTATATGTATTTTATCTTAAGTTTTTGAAGCATTCTTTTCTTACCCTGAACATTGCCAAGCTGTTTACTCAAATATAAATGCAGAAATTCTTTGCTTGTGCTAAATCAGAGTTATGGTTGATGCCTGGCTTATGATGGATTCTCTCCCAGGGAAGATTAAGTACAACCCTTCAACAGCTGCACAGAATAAACATATGTGTAAAGTGGCTTCTAAATTATTTGTTTTTTTAACTATACTATGATGATTCTATTCAGAGTATAGATGTTCACTATTTTGCAGTGACTGAAGGTCCTACAGTTCACCGTCTTAACGGTAATTTCTTCTAAAGCTGGTCATGCAATATTAATAATTTCTTGATGTCATAGTAGCACTAACTTATGCTTTTTCAAAGATCTTTTTGTGTCAATTTTGTGGCTCCCACTCTTATTCTTGAAGTTTGAATTTGATCTCCAAAGGAAGCAAGGATGTTTTACCTCTTAACTTGATTAAGTTCCACTAAAAAGTTTAGCTAAAACAGTTTATCAAAGGAGAGAGACAAGTGCACATGATCTAAAGTAATTAGAATGTAGAGAAGAGAATAAATGTGAAGGATAATTTGGTGCTACTTTCCTCTCTCTAGATTTGTTATTCTTCTTTTCCTGTAACTCGTCTCAAGCTTACAAATAAAGCTTCTTATGAATGTTTAGGTGTAGATTTGACAAAAGTAGTCACACTTAGGGCTCATCGTGATTTTGGAATCATCAAATTATGTTGTAGGAGAATTAAAAGGGTTTGATAGTTACTATAATTCCATTGTGATTTATGATTGACATATCCAACCTAGTTGCTACACGACTTATTTTGGTTTACTGAACATTATGAACTTGCAATCTTAATTGTAAAAAGAGAGAGAATTAGGAGGAACTTTGACGAAAGGGATATTTGTCATCAATTTTATAAATAGAGATGTTGATTGAACACTTAGATTTGAAAGATATTTAGTTTAGTATGCTTTTATTGTACATCAATTTCTACCACTCTGCCCCTTGCTTTAGGAATAGTAATATACAAGACCCCGTCGACTTCCACCTTTGTCTTTTCATACTCTATGTTCCTAGTAATGTGATCCTGCAGGTGTACTTGTCTTAGCTCTTGGTTGGCTTGTCTTCCTTACCAATACCAACTGCATCATTTACACCAGTATCTTAAGCATGTCATAGAACCTTCTCTGCATTAAACACAATCATTTTCTCTTCAACCTATACTTTAACATCATCCTTGTTCATGCTGGGCATATCAAACCTCATATTGTAGAGTTTTTATTCTTCCTTAATTACCCACGGAGTCCTACCATTTCTGTATCCATCTCTCCCGCTTAGAGGAGCTATTGTCTAAGCGCTATTGTATGCTAAAGTTGTTGGATCTGGGGAGCTCACTTATATGGGAGATCTTCAATATGGGCCTAGTAACAGAACATATTTATGGGCTTTGACACCACATTTCAACTCAAAACTTTAAGGCATTAGGTTTATGGGTCATTTATAATTATATGTCCTTTACTATCTCCATCTCTTTCTAATGTAGGATTCCTACTCACACTTGACATCCCAACAATCTCCCCCATTAAGTGTGAACTTCCACATTGGACTTGGACTCCCCTTTGAGTGAAAGTCTTTTTTCTTAGCAACTCAAATATATGGCATCACCAAGAGCCCTTCTACTCTACTAGTTTGGGCCCACTAGGAGTCTCCTTGCTCTTCTTCATAGGGAAGCAACCACGAGATCTGACTACCATCTTCATACTTGTCCCTTGCCGAACCATTGGCCCACTTGTTAGATTTAGGAAGCCCACTTATATAGGAGATCTTCAATATGGGCCTATTGAGGGAACATATTCATGAGCTAGCTCTTCAATTTTAGGCATTAGATTTATAGGTCCTTTCCACTTATATGTCCTTAACTAGCTCTTCAATGTAGGATTCCTACTCATATTTGATATCCCAATAAAAGGATGCTCCATGTATTCTTCATTGTATCATCATTTGTTGCACTGTCTTTGCAATTGAACCTCTCCCATATACCTCTAACTAGAAAGTCAAACTTAAGACACTTTGGTTTTGTTCTTAGATAAGCAACATCTTTTGAGTTTTTTATGCCTCTTAGAGTTGAAGTGCTTCCATGTTCCAAGGGCTAATTACCTGTTGGTGTGGCTGGGAGCTCGGGGAAAATGGTTGTTCCAGGGTGGGAAGCATGCTGGTGTCTGACGTTAGAGGTGGGGTTAAGGTTAAGGACTCGTCAGCATCGGGTGGTGGGGTAGAGGTGGCAGGAAATAATGGCTAGCAGAAAATTCTTCTTTGAATTGTAGTGAATGGAGGTTGATACAAAGGTCACCTTGGGACTTGAACTTTCACTAAAGTTGATCGCCAACACCCTTTGCACGACAATCTCACTTAGGTCCCCTTAAGTAAGACTTTAATCTTCAACGACCCTCTAAGTTTTACCTCGCACACTCAAAGAAACAATGCTACTAAAGCAATAAGAAAACAAAGGAAACAGAGAAACAAAAGAGATATGGTAAAACCAACCGTTATATACTTTCCCTCAAAAGAATACAAGGAATTCTCTCTCTGACTGAATGAGAAGAGCAAAACTCGAATGAGCTATATATAGGCACTCTAACTTGGAAGCCAAGTTACATTTAGAATTCCACTTAAACTGAACTGCCTAAGATCATGCTAAGGTCACATCTATCTCTATTAGATTACATCACATGGACCAATTAGATGACACCCCCATCTAAATAGGACTCTAACTGATAAAATAGAATCTACAAGATAACAAAAAGAAAGAGTTTACATTTAAATAGGAAACTAGCATCCTTACCTTCGAAGATCTCTACTTTCTTTAGATGTTGAGTTCCACTACAACTCTAACTCATTGTCGCCACATCATCCAAAATCTCTCCATGATATCTATTCGCTGATGATGCAGTGAGATCTTGCCGAAGCCTACATAGCATACTAGCTTGATCCAATGCTTCCCACAACAAGTCCCTAGTCGTAGTCCATTCATCTATGCATGGGCCAAAGTCCTTATTCCATCAAGTCCTTAGCTTGGGTTGAGTCAATTTCCACAAGATTCAAGACATTACCAAAATTTGCACCGAGTATGATCCCACTAGCCCATGTTTACCTTAATGTTTTCACAT
>JANKOE010000009.1:28625200-28641665 GCA_026284465.1 Erythroxylum citrifolium | reverse complement strand
TATTGATGATTAATTTTAATTTATTAAATATATAAATATAATGTTGAATTAAATTATTTATAATTTTAATTAAAAATGAAAAATTAAGTAATATATATTTAAATGACAGTAAATTAGATTATGAAAAAAAAACAGGAAACAAAAACCACTTTTTATGGTTTTCATAATTTTTGAAAACCGGAAAAAATCAAAACAAAAAACAAAAACTAAAAATTCAAACAAATAAGATTTTTTACCGAATTTGAAAACAAAAACAGAAAACTAAAAATAAAAACGGAAACAAACACCCCCAATTGATTAAATCATACTAAAAATCAATATTTAGATATTTCTGTTTAATATATGTTGAAACCCTTTTTTTGGTGCATCCAGGGTATACATCGACGGAATTAGTGACTAATCCTTTTACTGCGGGAACATCTCCAACATGAGAGGGCTACAGCTGGCCCAGGAGCTTGCTGCATTCCCAAAGGTAGGATTCGAACCCCCAACCACTTAGTTAAGCGACGAAGGCATGTACCACCTACGCCAACCCACTAGATTATATGTTGAATCCCTTACCATTATGAAGTTATTTTCTGCCCACAAGGTGTAAATAGCCCTTGGCCCCTTATTCATATACGCCCGATGAAACAATATGTTATGCCTGAATTACAAGCACGGATTTTTGGTCTGTCGTGTCGGTTCCTCGAATACTCCTAAGCCGATATTTCTTACTAAATTTCGTAGATTCCAAAAAGATAACCACATTGCTACTATATATGCAGAATATTACTGAAGAAGGAAATTGAAGACGCAACCCAAGTAAAAGGCGAGAGAGCCGACAGAAGTGAAGGAAATTCATATATAGTTGCGTTGAATCTTTATGTGGAAATTCAGTTGTCCGCCTGTCTTTCAAGTAAGTGGATAAGCGAATCAAAGGATATTCTATGCCCATCCCGCGTAGACGTGCGGGGTGGTGTCCATCTGTTATAAGATTTTCCTGCTAACCTTGTGTTTTCATTCATCACATACATTTTATTTAACCAAGGTAAAGTCAACACCTAAATTATACTAATATTTATTTAAACTAAACATGAAGACACTAATTTGCAACATTATAACCCTATGGCTGCATGGCATATCAAGACTTTCAAGGCGACCACCAGATGACCACAAACGGATATGTACTGGGATTTGCGTAAGCATTGTTTCTGTCAAACTTGGTTAGCATGTTAGGCACTGAAATTCGGTGTCTAGCACGTCAAATAAGACCACAAAGAATGATTGGCCAATTTGGCCAACTATATTTTCATTCTCTTGCTTATAAATAGGCAGGAGATGAACAAAGAGAGAGTATGGGCAGAACAACAAGAGAGACGTGAGGTGAGAGAGAAAAACTGACAGAGAGACAAAAATATTCTATGTAATTTTTGTGGGTTTAGTTTTCATCCTTGTAATTCTCAAATCTTTTTAGTAGTAAAATTCTTCTATTATTATCAGTGGTTTTTACCCTGATTTAGGAGTTTTCTACATAAAATTTGTGTGTCTGTTTATTATTTCTTCAGTCTTATTTAGCTACCAACCTATTCTAATCCAGACAATTTTCACAACAAATGGTATCTCAGAGCAAGGTGAAAAAATTATGACAAATTTTTTCGCGTAATCCGTTTGAAGTTTGGGTGAGCATAGTGAAAGTTGGTGAACAGTAGCCACAAAAGGTGGCAACTATTTATGCATTTATTTTTGTATTAAACTATGCAGTTACTGTAATTCAAGTATAAAGTACTATTCACTTGTAAGGTACTATTCATACATACTCATTCGGTACTATTCACATATACGAAACTATTCATATGTACGGATACTATTCATATATACTAGTACTATTCATGTGAAATACTGAGAGCTAATTTTTGTTCGTGATAGAAGCAATGATAGAAAAATTTGAGATTGAAAAGTTTAATGGGAGTAATTTCTCATTGTGGAAGATGAAGGCTATCTTGAGGAAAGATAATTACCTGACGGTCATTAGTGAACGGTCAGCTGGAATCACAAATGAAAAGTGGAACGAGATAGATGGGAATGTTGTAGCTAATATTCACCTAGCATTAGCTGATGGAGTATTATCCAACATATAAGAGAAGAAGACTACGAAGAAATATGGGATCACCTCAATAAATTGTACGAGGCCAAATCACTCCATAACAAAATTTTTATGAAGAAAAAATTATACACTTTACACATGGTAGAATCCACTTCAGTGATGGAGTATTTAAATACTTTATATACTCTATTTTCCCAACTCATATCATTGGGGCACACAATAGAGATAAGTGAACGTGCGGAACTTCTACTCCAAAGTCTACCAGATTCATATGATCAACTTATCATCAATTTAACAAACAACAAAGACATTATAGTCTTCGACAATATTGCATATGCTATTCTAGAAGAAGAGAGTCAACGAAAATGTAAGGAAGACAGGCTGGTAGATTCGCAACAAGCGGAGGCCTTGACGGTGATGAGAGGAAGTTCAATAGGATGTGGCCCAAGTGGGAGTCATAGTCACAGTAGATCAAAATCCTGGAGTAAGAAGAATTTCAAGTGCTACAATTGTGGCAAGAAAGGGCACCTGAAGAAGGATTATTGGAATCTGAATAAGAAAGATTCTATTCCTCAAGGACATGCGGCAAATACTTTAGATGATGGAGGTGCAATGGTCAGTGAAACAACAATGACTATTAGAGGTAAGAGAAGATTTGTTGATGTGTGGCTTCTCGATTCAGCAGTTACTTTTCATATGACCTCTCTAAGAGAATGGTTCCATCAACATGAATCTGTCTCTGGGGGATCTGTGTACAACTGTAACGATTAAGCTCTGAAGATCGTTGGTATCGACACCATCAAGTTAAAGATGTATGATGGGACAACTCAGACTATTGAAAAAGTATGAAATATGGAGGGCCTGAAGAAGAAAGGTATCACTACCCTTCTGTGTGCATTGCAATGTGAGTAAGGAACATCGATTAAAGTTCAACATATCAAAGTTCAGAAGCAAAGAAATTCTAGGATTGATTCACTTTGATGTATGGCAAGCACCAGTTATGTCCCTAGAAGGAGAAATCTTCTTTGTATCATTCATTAATGATTATTTGAGGAGATGTTGGGTGTTTCCTATCAAGAGGAAGGCATATATGTTTCTAACTTTCAAATTTTACAAAGCACAGGTGGAACTTGAATCTGGTAAGAAGATCAAGTGTTTATGCTCAAATAATGGAGGTGAATATGCTGGTATAGAATTTGATGAATTCTACAAGCAAGAAGGCATCAAAAGGTAGTTCACGACGGCATACACTCCTCAATAAAATAAAGTAGCAGAGCGGATAAATAGAACTCTGTTGGAAAGAATAAGAGCAATGTTGAGAACTGCAAGCTTAGATAAGAAATTCTGGGCAGAAGCAGTCAATACAACCTATTATGTGGTGAATCGAGCTCCATCAACTGCAATTGAGTTGAAGACACCGATGGAGATGTGCACTGGTAAATCAGTGGATTATTCCAACCTCCATATATTTGGATGTCTTGCCTATGTGATGTTCAATGCCTAAAAAACTATGAAGTTAGATCCAAAATCCAGAAGATGTATTTTCTTGGGATATGCCAAAATCCATAAGATGTATTTTCTTAGGATATGTTGAAGGAGTAAAAAGGTATCGTATGTGGGATCCCACTGCCCACAAGATTGTTATCAGCAGAGATATTATTTTCTTAGAAGATAATGATTAATAGCAAATAGAAGATGTTATCACTTCAAAAGAGAATTCAAAGACTATAACAGTATAGGTGGAAAGGGAATTTGATCAAAATAATTCTTCTGAAACTATACCAGAGTACGAGGAGCAAGAACTAGTCGAATATGATGTTTCAGATACTCGGAGATCAACTCGCACAAGAAGAGCACCAAGCTGGCACTTAGATTATATTATGGAGATCAATATTACATATTGTCTTTTAACTGAGGACAGAGAGCCATTAACTCTTCAAGAAGCAATAAATAGTTTAAATGCATCTCAGTGGATGACAGTAATGCAGGAAGAAATTGAAGCTCTGGATAAGAATAAGACATAGGAGTTGGTATCACTACCACAAGGAAGAAATCCTATTGGCACTAAATCGGTTTACAAGATCAAGTAGAGTGATGACAATCAATTGGAGCGATGTCGTGCTAGATTGGTGGTAAAAGGATATACTTAGAAGGAAGGAATTGACTTAATGAAATATTTTCTCCTATGGTTCAACTCACCACAGTTCGAGTAGTCCCAGTGATGTGTGCTACATTTGACTTGCATCTTAAGCAATTAGATGTGAAAACTACATTTCTTCATGGAGATCTTGAAGAAGAAATTTATATGCTCCAGCCAGAAGTTTTTGAAGAAAAAGGGAAAGAGAACTTGGTTTGCAAGTTGAACAAATCTCTGTATGGTTTAAAGTAGGTGTCGAGGTGTTGGTATAAGAGATTTGATTTCTTCATCATGAGCCTTGGATACAACAGACCGAATGCAGACCCTTGTGCATATTTCAAAAGGTTTGAGAAAGATAATTTTATAGTCTTGTTGTCGTATGTAGACGACATGTGCCAAGCAGGCCCCAATAATGTTCGTATCAAAGAATTGAAGGCACAGTTGGCTAGGGAATTTGAAATGAAGGACTTGGGACCAACAAACATGATTTTAGGGATGCAAATTCACTGAGACAGAAATAATAGGAAGATTTGGCTTTCTTAAAAGAATTATTTGAAGAAGATGTTGCGATAATTCAACATGCAAGATTGCAAGATGGTAAGTCAATTTATACCCCTCTTCCTGTTAATTTCAAGTTATCCTCAAGTATGAATCCTAGTAATGATGAAGAGAGGACGGAGATGTCTCAAGTACCGTATGCATCAGCAGTGGGAAGCTTAAGGTTCACTATGATTTGTACAAGACCAGATATTGCACATACAGTGGGAGTAGTTAGTAGATACATGGCAAATCCTGGTCGAGACCATTGGAATACTGTTAAGAAGATTCTCATATATATCAAGGGAACCTCAGATGTTGCATAATGTTATAGAAGATTAGATTTTACTGTCAGAGGATATGTTAATGCTGATTATGCAGGTGATCTTGATAAAAGTAAATCCACTACAGGATATGTGTTTACACTAGCTAGAGGAGTTGTGAGCTGGGTTTCAAACCTACAATCAGTTGTGGCTATGTTAACAACAGAAGCAAAATATATAACAGCTACATAAGCCAGTAAAGAAGCAGTGTAGTTGAAGATGTTGTTGAAAAAACTTTGGAATAAACAAGAGAATATTACTCTATATTGTGACAGTCAAAGTGCTTTGCATCTTGCAAAGAATCCATCATTTCATTCAAAGACAAAGAACATTCAAGTTCAGTATCACTTCATTCGTGAGAAAGTGGGAGAAGGAACGGTGGACATGCCGAAAATTCATAAAATGGATATCCTGGCAGATTTTATGACAAAAGCAATTAATGCTGATAAGTTTACGTGGTGTCGATCTTCAAGTGGCCTGATAGAGACGTAAGCAACATGAAGTGGCAAGGTAGAAAGAATAGTGTGAAGATCTGATTGACTCTTAATGAAATCATCAAGTGGGAGAATTGTCAAATATGCTTGGCATGTTAGGCACCAAAATTTAGTGCCTAACATGCCTAATAAGACAACAAAGAATGGTTGGCCAAATCTCTTGCCTATAAATAGGTAGGAGATGAACAAAGAGAGAGCATGGGTAGAACAACAAGAGAGATGTGAGAAGAGAGAGAAGAGAGAGAGAGAGAGATAAGTATTCTATGTATTTTTTGTGGGTCCAGTTTTTCTCCTTGTAATTCTCAAATTTTTTTAGTAGTAAACTTCTTCTATCCTTGCCCTTGGTTTTTTTCCCTGATTTAGGAGTTTTTCAAGTAAAATCTACATGTCTATTCATTATTCCTTCATTCCTATTTAGCTACAAACCTGCTTTAATCTGGTTGATTTTCATAATAGTTTCATGTTCCTCCACAACCACAAATGGCCAAAATCAGCTCCAATTAGATTTGTGATTATGATTTATGAACATGAGGCTGCAACAAATGATGAGCTGCACTAAATTTTAACGCATATAGTAATTGTACCCGGCCAGTAGAATTTAAGGCTTAGTAATTACTGTAGACGTTACTTTCAAAATTGCAACCATATACTTTGCGAGATACAAATATGTGGATGATATTTAATGAAATATGAAAGGAATTGATTTACAAGAATAGAGGGTCTTTTACTTATCCTTTGCCACTTCTCTCTTGCCAAAAATTCAATTCTATATTCCTCGCTTGACTGCTAATCTTTTTCTATCAGTTAGATGGATACTTTCTAATAATCAACTTTATAAAAGTCAAAAAGTTACAATTAAAGTTGTGATATGACTTAGTTATATAAAATATTATTATCAAAGTCAAAAAGTTACAATTAAAGTCGTGATATGGCTCAGTTATATATAATATCATAATAAATTAACTTTCTAAATTATTTTTAAACTCTTAAATCACATTAAACTCTCATACATTTTGGCGACTCTCTTCAAGGCATAAAACATTCTTAGTGTTGTATCCTTATTAAATTCTAAATCTTCGAGTTTGAGCTGTTACCCCAACTTTGGCTTTACTTTTTCCTTGGCTTTTAACATTTTCTAAATTGCAGAATCCTCTTTTCGATCCTTTTTCTCCCTTTTGCCCAAAAACTGCTATCTGCTTGAGGAAAAATGCAAAACATAGTGGGGAATTCTAGTTAGGTAACTCAGTACCTCTTCTACATCATCATCATAGGTGACACTTATTGTGACCATTAATTAATAATGCCAGTAATAGAAACTGCTTTTTATTTTCTTTCCCAGTACATGGAAATACATTCACACATAGAAGTTCTGTGCATAGGCTCAAAATGTATATATCAATATCATTGAACTTTTAGGTTTAAAATTATTGGGAGAAAATAACACAACTCTCTAAAAAACCAACTAAAGATCATAAACAAAAAATAGCTCTTCAACTTTAACCAACAAATCAGTATGAGAATAAGAAACTTAACAACGAAGCCAAAGTCAAAATTTACGTGAAACATTTTGCAAAGTAGAGGCAAAAATTACAGGCCAAACTGAAAAGTAAATCCACTAATTCCGGCTGTGATTTTCTAATTTGAATACCTCACCTCACAACTACAAGTTGTCTCACCAAGTTTCAGGATTGAAACTAAAGTTGATGTGCCAATCAATAAACACTTTAACCAATCTCAAAAACAATAAAAAAGGATGAAAATATTTTTGTACTTTTGGTCTCTTTATTTTTCCTCACTTTTTAGTGCTTTGGCCACTCACAATATTTAAACCTTTGTCTTTTTGTCTTTTATATTTTGAAATAGGTTTTCTACACCATACATGGTCATAAACATGACCATATAAGTGATTGTGTCTCTTCCAACATTGCCTAACTCGTAGATATACATAATTACAGAGAGTTACATAATTTTCACACATGGTCTTGTATGCCCGTGGATGTCTTTGCCCTTCACGTCCTTCTTCACACAGTTCTAGAGACTTACATAGTTGATACACACGGTCGTATTAGTAAAGGACATGGGCGTGTATTACCCTAGATGATCAAGTCTCCTTAGAAAAGCTTTATCTAACCGTCATTCATCTTATCTTCACTGGTTCGTCATTCCTACTAACTATAAAAATGCCAACGATCATAAAAAGTCTCAAAATAGGGTTAGACAATCAACAATATCCCCCTCTAGCCTAATTATAGGGAAGACACATTACGCTTCAACATCTACTTGAGACAAGTTTACTACAAAGCTCATGCTTGCTTCTATGAACCGCTTTAGTCAATATATTTGCAACATTCATGTTCATATAAATCTTCTTCAACATCAATTATTGATCTTTAATCACAAATATCAACATCTATGTGCTTTATGTGGGAATGATACATAATATTTTTGCTCAAGTCAATAGCACTTTGATTATCAAAAAATACTACATAGTCTTCTTGATTTACATCCAACTCTTGAAGGAATCTCCTTACTAGCTTCCACTGAAGCTACAAACTCTGCTTCAGTTATAGGTAAAGCTACACACTTTTATAGCTTGGATTGCCATGAAATGACTTCTCTTGTAAACTTGAACAGAAAATCAAAAGTGGACTTTCTTCGATTAAGATCTTTAACCATATATGCATTTGTATAACCTTCTAGAATTGAATCACCATCATCAAAACACAAAATTTACTTTAAAGTACCTCTCAAGTACCTCAAAATCCATTTCACTGCTTCCTAATAAACCTTACTTGGATTAGACAAGAATCTACTCACTAACTCAATAGTTTGTGTATTATTGATCTTGTACACACTATTATATACATCAAAGACCCTATAACAAATGAGTATGGAAAAAAAGAAATACCATATTACTTCTTTTCTATTGAGGGATATGCACACTTATTCAGCTTGAAGTGAGGTGCTAGTGGCGTGCTAACTGACTTGGCTTTCTTCTTATTGAACCTTTGTAGTACCTGTTCAACAATCTTTCTAGTGACAACCATAGTTTCCTACTCTTCTTGTCCTAGGTTATTTCCATGCCTAAAATATGCCTTACAAGTCCCAAATCTTTCATATCAAAAGATTTAGATAAATGCTCCTACAATTTTTGGATTTTTACAACATCTTGACTCATAATCAACATATCATCAACATATAGAAGAAGAAAGATGAAGTTCTCACTTGTGAAATTCTTGAAATACCCACAAGCATCGACATAAGTTTGCTAGTAATCATAATTCATCATAAAGGAATCAAATTTCTAATACCACTAGGTTGGAGCTTGTTTTAACACATATAAATTTTTCTTCAACTTGTAGACTAGATTCTCCTTACCTTTAGCTTCAAAACCTTATGGATGCTACATGTATATCTCCTCTTCCAAATCTCCAAGCAAAAAAGCAGTTTAAACATGCAACCCCTCCAATTCAAGATCCAAACAGGTAGGGAAACCCAATATTATTTTAATTGAGGTCGTCTTAACCACTGGTTAGAAGATTTCTTCAAAATTTATAACCTTTTTTGACTAAACCCTTTCACTATTAACTTTGCCTTATGTTTCATTATCTTGTCACCATCTTTCTTTATTTGGAAAAGAAGTTGTTATTCAAGGCTATTTTGTCTTTTGGAAGCTTCACAAGCTCATATTTATCATTCTTCTTCAGAATTCATCTCATCCTTCATAGTTGCAAGCCAAAAATCTTTAATCTTTGTCTTCATAAGATGCAATCACTTGCACATTCTTAGGCTTCCCTTTAATAGTAACCAACATATATTCTACACTTAGATATCTATTAGAAGGCCTTTTCTCCCTTGTTGACCTTTTAACTTATATGTTATTCATTATTAGATCCAATATCTCCCCTTTCTTATTATTCTTAATGATTTCATGTTCATCATTGTCTAGATGTGGTTTGAGTAGCTCATCATTACCAGGTTATATCTGATCACCAGCAACGTGTGTTTGTTCACACTCTTCATATCCTTCACTTGTAGACTACTTAGAGGTAGTAGAAATCAAAGAACTAACATCATTATAAGATTAGTTACTGCGAGTAACTTTACCTCCTTTCAAAAGATCAACACGTCTCTCATGCTCTTAAAATACCACATCCTTACTCTTAGCCACTTTAAGCTTCTCTGGGTCATAGAGTTTGAAGACAAACTGATCATCACTATACTTAACAAGGATGTAAGGTATCATATTTGAGTCAAGCTTTTGTCTCTGATCCTTAGATAGATGTTTAAATAACTTGCAGTCAAATACTCTCAGATGATGATATGTGGGGTCTTTATTAGTCTATTCTCTCTCTTGAATCCTAAAATTTAAAAGAACTGAGGGAGCATAGTTAACCAAATAGATTCTAATTCTAACTGCTCCACTTTAAAACATCTTCGACAAATTAGACATTATGAGCATACAATGAACCTTCTTCACAATTGTTCTGTTCATCCTCTTAGCAACACCATTATACTGTGGAGTCCCTAGTTCGGTCTTATCCTGTATAATGCCATACGATATAAAATAATCTTCAAACACCTTAGAAGTATAGTCACCTATATTATTTTTCATAGACCCTTCAACTTCCACCCAGTTTCCTTTTAATTGTCATGAAACTTTTAAAAAGTTTCAAAAACTTGACTCTTTGCTGTCAACATGTATTCCCAAGTCTTCCTTAAAAACTTGACTCTTTATTGTCCCCAATCATTGATGTTACTGATTTAGAGAAGTTTCCTCTTCAACTATATATAATCCTCCACCACCACACACCTTTAAATGTGTCTTGTACAATGTGTAACATAAATCTTCTCTAGTAACAGTCATTACTCCTTTAGATAGTTTCCATTTCCTATCCCTGAAAGTGTGCCAAAATCCTTATTGATCTAACACATTTGTTGATAACAAATTTAGCTTTAAAATGGGGATGTGTTGTACATCTCTCAAGGTCAAAAAGTGTCCAATGTTTGTTTGAACTCAGATATCACCCATACCAATAATCTTAGTGGAACATTTATTTCCCATTTTTTTACTACCAAAGTCTCCACTCTTTTAGTTTGAGAGGTACTATACTTTTAGAGCATAATGATACAAAACTTCGATGTGAATCAGCCACTCAATTCCATAATTACTGACATGAAGACATTCATTTTCTATACAAACTAGGGACACCTCGTCATCTGTGCTTGTAGCAATTATGGCTGTATTCTTTTCATCTCCGTCATTCTGATGATATTGTTTCTTTTGATCCCTCTTCCACTTATATAAGAAGCTTTTAATGTGTCTGAGCCAGTCACAATAGTGGCATGTCTTCACCTCTTTATCACCTTTAGACTTTGTTCGGTTCTTAAACTTACCGCATCCTTTAGGACCTCTGTTCTTGTTCTTTCCCCTACTTTCCACCATGAAAGCTACACGTTGTCAACTCCTATCTCTTTTCTTCTGATTTCTTTATTGAATATACTCTCTTTGATTAAATCCAAAGAGAAAATAACTTTAGGACCTGAGTTACTAATTGTCTCCACTAACATATCCCAGTTATCTAGTAGTGGTCTCAACAAGAACAAGGCTTGATGCTCCTCATCTAGAATGATCTTTAAAATTGTAAGCTTATTGATTCTATCTTGGAATCAGTAAGATGCTTCGACACATATTTCCTAACTTTCAGCTTCAAGTTTTATAGTCTTTTAATTAGAGAGGCCTTGTTATGGGAAACTTTCTTTCATAGAGACCTTCCAGCCTTTTTCATAGCGTAAGGGGATCCATTTCTTGAGACATATGGTTAAATATGCTGATATCAATCCATGTCAAATCGTGTCCAGAGTTTTTTGCTTCTTCTTTTCCCATTATGTATATGAAATCTTCTCAGGTTTCGAAGGTACATCATCCTTTGCTCCTTTTTCCACAATAATAGGATTGAAGAGATCCTTGTAATGTAAAAGGTCCTCCTTCATGAGCCTTCAAATAGTGTAGTTTGTTGATGTCAACTTGACCATAGAGCTATTTCACTTTCCATCATGATGACTCTGATATCACTTGTTAGGAGATAATAACACAAATCTCTAAAAGATCAACCAAAGATCAACAACAAAAACTCTCTTCAACTTTTACCAACAAATCAGTATGAGAATAAGAAACTTTATAATGAAGCAAACACTAAGATTTACGAGAAAAACCCTCTAGTGTAGAGAAAAAACTATAGGCCAAATTAAAAAGCAAATCTACTAAATTTAAACAAGGATTTATAATGTTTATCTCACTCCACAACCGTAACTTGTCTCAAAAACAAATATTTCAATTAATAAACACTCAAACTGACCTTAAAAATAATAAAAAGGATGAGAATCTTTTTCTACTTTCTCTCTCTCTGTTTTTCATACCTTTTAGTGTTTTGATCGCTCACAATATTTAAACCTACATCTTTTTCTCTTTTATATTATAAAGTAGGATTTTTACATTGTACATGGTCACATACATAATCATGTGAGTGACCATATCTGTTCCAGTGTCACTTCGTAGATATATATACAGTTACAGAGAGTTACACAGTCGCCACACAAAGTCGTGTATGTCATAAACATGAGCATGTATATGATCACGTCTCCATTTGTCCTTCATTTCCTTCTTTATACGATTCTAGAGACTTACACGATTGATACGCAGGCTTTTGTAAGTAAAGGACATAGATATGTATCACTCGAAATGACTTTGTTTCCCCAGAAGAGCTTCATCCAACTATCATTCATCTTGTCTTCAATTGTACATCATTCTCAAGAACTACAAATTTGGCAACAATCGTAGAAAGTCTCAAAATAGGGCTAGACACTTAATGAAAATCCGATTCTAGTTTAAGGTTACAAAGAGAAGAAAGTTGTGGTTGCTCACTATAAAGGCTCATCTACACTACATAAATTTTAGCCAATCAGATAACATTTGTAATATATGTACACTATACATAAATTACAAAAAAGAAATACCAATCATCCTAGAAACATGGCAATTTTAAGGTTTTATGTTAGGTTGGATGGTAGGGGTCCGAGAGAATACTGCTTTAAGTGTAATTCTTTACTTTTCTAGTTCTATATTTGTTTACCTATCACCGAGGATGAGTTCTAAACATCCTTAATTTACACTGTTGATTATGAAATTTACTAACATTGGATGTTGATTACATTTTTTAACAATGCGGGTTTATATTTATTTACTCTTTTTTAGAGGCACTACAGCAAAAAAATACTTTAGGCAACAGAAAAAGAATAACTATAAATACAATTATTATTACCTTTTTATTAAGGCAATATAGTTTATACCGTTAAATAAAGTGGTGCTTCTATAAATATAAAACAACAAAAATTCTTGATTAGCCAACAAAATAAAAAATGTTGTTTTAAGTTTTGACTAAGGCAATACAATAGTTTCAAACTATAGTAACAATGTTGAATATATATGTTGGCCCCTGAATTTTTTATATATTATTAAGCTTGATTAGGTTGATTTTGAGGTCTTGATAGATTGAATTGTGTTGACATTAATTAGCATGTAGTATTAATTAGGTTAGGTGGCATGAATTCGCATGAATTAAAGAGTTAAGTGATACATGTCTAAGGTAAGCTGACATGAAATTAGTTGGCATGATTTAATTGAAGTGTTAAAGTGTTAAGATGCTTGAGGGGTATTATAGGAAGTTTACTTAAACACTTAGGAACCAAGGCTTATCATTAAGGGTATTTTGGACTTTTGAGCATTAAAATGGTATAAAAGCAAGAGAAAGAAGAATTGTCTTTCATTTAGAAGAGGGAGAGATGAAATTGAGAGGGAGAGAGGAAAAAAGGTGTCGTGGAAGAGAAGAAAAGGGAGAGAAAGAAGAGAAGAAGTTAGGGCTTTGATTTCTAAGAGTTCAAGAGGCTTTTTGGAGTAATTTCAAGGAGGAAAAAGATAGTGGATGATCCAAGCTGTCATTTAAGCCAAGAAATCCCTTGGTTGGGTAAAGATTCAAGGTAAGTCATGTTTTCAAGCTCTAGCTTTTGGATGGGTTTTGGTTAGAAAAGCATAAGAAATAGATGGGTCTAGTGTTTCTACCATCAATTTCATATATTGGGTTAGTTAGGTTTTCCAATTTGAGTTCTATTAAATTAGGAATTTTGTGTTTGGTTTACGAAATTCAAGGAGGGCAAGAGGAGCAAGAGGAGAGGCCAAATTGACCAAGAAATAAGCAAGGATTTAAGGTGGGTTACATCTTTATATTTGTGTTAATAAGTTAAATGAAATAAATGATTTCCCAACTACTTTTGAAAATGAGCTTTAAATATGCTTTGAATGTTTAAAATTTGCTTTATGTTGGTTGTTGTGTGAGAATTCTGGAAATAAGTCCATATTGCTTTGAAATTGTCATATGGTTGTTTGATTGAGTGAAATAAGCATGATTTTTTATTGCTTGGTTTGAGAATGTGATTGTGGAGTATGACATATGCATGAAAACATGTTTTCAAGAATATGCCATTTGGGCAAAACAAATTTAGTTTTTATGCATGGATTACATGTTATATGGGTTTGGTCAAGTCCACCCAAGAAAATGTCACGTGCACGTCGACCAAGAATAGGCTTATCCCGCTTGCCCGCAAGAGGCACGAAGTTCCTTTTAGGACTCCTCAAGTTTACGACTACACAAGGCCATTTTATGAAATTGTGTAGTTCGTCATGAATTATGGATTTACCAAGCCAATTATGATGTGTTTATATGCTTATATGTAATGACAAGTTTGAAAGATGCTGAATTGTGAAACTTGTGATTGTTTTGACAAAGTTAAGAAAATGCATGTTGTTGTAAGAATTGTTATGATAGAAAATGTTTGAAATGGTTTTCCACTTGTTACCGAGTATAAATGTGTTACCCACGAGCGAAAGCTCACCCCTCCTATCCCATCCCATCTCCAGGTGAAGAGCGCGAACTCGAGGATTGAGCTAAAAGGCATTGCTCCAGGATTGTTTTGTTTTTGTATTTCAAGATAACTTTTGTAAAACAATGCTTTAGATGCATTTTGAGAAAATTGTTGCTTTTGTATGTTGTATTTTACTTTATGTTGTAAGTGGTTTAAAATGCCCACTAAAGCATTATAAAACACCTACTTTGATGGTAAATGAAATGCTTATGAATTGTAGTTGTTCATGAAATTTTAAATCTTTGCATGGCTATTTTCAGTTTTCATGTGGGGAGGAATGTGTTGTGAATGCAAGTGGAGTTCTAGCTTTCTATGAATGGAATTAATGAATTTCATCTTCTTGGAGGTTTAAAAAGATATTTTGATCTTTCCAACGACATGAAGTTTGTGGTTTATTAATGTGGAATGGATAGATATACATGTTATATATATAAGGTGGTTGTTTTAGGTTTGTGTTTGTTGATAGCTCAAATAACTGTTTTGAATTTGTAGTTTGATGAATCATTTGAGTTGGGGTTTAAGAATTGGATGAGTTGAAGTTGGTGTTTAAGAGATTATGAAGTTTTTTTGGCATGAAATGGATGAATTTTGGAAGATTAGGAGTGTTCATGATGTTTGGATAGATTTTGGACAAGCTTTGGAGTGGCATGGGGGCTTTAGGGAGTCCCCATGTCCGTTAAATGGACATAGGTGTCCGTTTAACGAACCTTCTTGGGTGGAAAACACCCTTTGGCCACTTTATGTCCGTTAAACGGACACGCATGTTCGTTTAACGGACCTTCTCGGGTCAAATTGGCCTCCAAGCTCGAGTCATGTCCGTTAAACGGACATGCACTGGAAAGTTTGTGCTTTTTGGCTATCTTAGAGGTAGATTTGGGTTTTGTGGTCTTCAGAAAAGTTGTAGGTCTAGATGTCTTCTTTCTAATGGCACAAAAACGAGCTCAATCTGACTTCTAGATTAAAAGTTATGACATTTGCGCCAAGAGAGGTTAAAATTGATTCTGGAAATGAACATGGTCCATTATTTAGGGCATAACTCCCTTATCCGTTCTCCAATTGAGGTGATTCTTAGACCAATGGTTTTCTAGGATATGTATCTATCCCTCAATGAAAAATGGGATCTTTCGGAGTTAAATTGAGAAAGTTTGATGGAAAACAAGTTAGGGGATGGTTAGGAGAGCATGATTGGAGTAGGTTCACTTTAGGGTATTTTGAGGATATCTTGAGCTATACAATTCCAATTGAGGTGATACTTGCTTCAAAATGAACTAGAGACTTAAAGTTACAATTTCTATAAAGAAGTCCACTTCAGATTTTGAGGTTTGACTAGTGTACGCTCACCACCAATGTGGTTTGACAGCAAGTGACCCTTCAGGGTTTTCAGCACAAGGCTTATGTCTCAGGACGTTGGGCATCGGAATCGGTGTCTAACAAATTTGGAAAGGGGAGGTCTCTCAGATTTACTTCCTTACTAGTGGCTTCCTGTTCGCTAGACTTTTCCTTCCTGACTCTTTCTTTTGAACTTCTTGGAGGGTTTCCATTCTCCTTAGCCGTTGTTGACTTCTTCCTTTCTCTTAACAAATTCTCCTCTCGCACACTTTCCGATCTTATTGCCTTTTCCTTAATTTGAGGTGCTGCTTCAACCTCAATATCCTCAGTGCACGCTTCTTCCTCTGGAATGTCAAACTTCACTTGCTTTTCACTTCTCAAAGCTATCGTGTTCAGGCTCTTTGGGTTCATTACAGTGTTCGAAGGAATTGTTCCACTGGTCCATGCTTGATTCTCACTCAAGTTGTTGGACAACTGAGTGACATAAGTGTTTATGATCTCAACCTTGGTTTCCCATTGCTCCATTCTCTTTTCCAAGGCATTGAATCGGGCAGCGGTCTTGGAGGAATCTTGTTGAATC
>JANKOE010000009.1:28373866-28393613 GCA_026284465.1 Erythroxylum citrifolium | reverse complement strand
TGAAATAGGAGAAAAAGACAAAACTTGATAGTGACTTTAAAATAAAGAACCCTAATACATGTAATTTCTAAATCCTCTAATACCAATGGTCCCAATTATAACCCCAACGTCATTTACCCAATATTCCAATGCCATTGGGCAGAAATTTTCGGTACCGGAAACCAATCAGTTCGCCACCTGGCGATTTTTTCGGTCCGAAAATTTTTCCCCAAAATTGCCAATCAATTTCTAAATTTTCCCAAACATATACCCATCCACTCCGAATAAATTTTTAAGCACGACAACCATATATTTTTCACAAAAATTCCATTTAAGCACATATACCGAGAAATGTCATGAATGCATGTATAGTCATTCTCATGTGCAAATTTCACTATTTACGTGCAATGATATGCATAAATATGTCAACACAATCCTAAACTCTCTCAGCCCTTTCCAAATTACTATTTTACCCTTTCCATTGGAGGGGATGTTATATGGAGACCATTAGGAAGAGGATGAGAGTTATGGGGTGGAAAATTTCTGATATTAGGGGGATTAGCTTCAATGTGGTGATGCATAGAATTAACCTAGAAGTAGAATTTAAAACTGTGAGGGAGCGACATAGAAGGTTAAATCCAAATATGCAAGAGGTTATGAAGAAGGTGGTAGTGAAGCTATTGGATGCAGGGATTATTTATCCCATTTTACATAGTGAGTGAGTGACTCCGATACAGTATGTGCCTAAAAAGGAAGGCATGACAGTGATGAAAAATAAAAAAAAGTGAAAAGATTTCTACCAGAAACATCACAGGTTGGAGAGTATGTATTGATTACAGGAAGCTCAATTTGGCCACTAAGAAAGATCACTTCCCTTTACCTTTTGTGGACCACATGATTGAGAGGGTGGCTGGCCATGCATTTTACTGTTTTCTTGATGGATACTCGGAGTACAATCAGGTGATTATATACCCACAGGATCAGGAGAAGAGCACTTTCACTTGTCCTTATGGGACTTTTTCTTATCAGATGATGCCTTTGGGTTTATGCAATGAACCTGCCACATTCCAAAGGTGCATGATGGCCATATTCGCGGGCATGAATGAAAACTTCATAGAGGTATTTATGGATGACTTCTTTGTCTTTGGAGATTCTTTTGATCATTGTTTGTTTAATTTAAACAGAGTGCTTTAAAGATGTGAGGAGTCTCATCTAGTCTTAAACTGGGAGAAGTGTCACTTCATGGTCCAAGAGGGAATTGTATTTGGCCATAAAATTTCGAGATTTTATGTTGAAGTGTGATAGGTGTCAAAGAGTGGGCAGCATATCGAAGAAAGATAAGATGTTGCTTTCAAACATCATAGAGGTGGAGATATTCGATATGTGGGGCTTAGACTTTATGGGACCATTCCCATCCTCCTTAGGTTGCACTTACATATTGGTTGGATTTGACTATGTTTCTAGGCGGGTTGAGGCCATAGCTATTCCAACTAATGACGACAAGGTGGTCCAAAAGTTCATCAAGAAGATCTTTACGAGATTTGGGGTGCCCAAAGTGATTATAAGTGATGGAGGGAGCCATTTTTGTAACAAACCTTTTGAGACTCTTATGAAAAGATACAATGTTCGTCATCGAGTGGTGACTCCTTACCACCCCCAAACTAATGGCCAAGTGGAGGTGGTGAACAGAGTTGAACAAGATTTTGGAGAAGGTAGTGAGCACCTCAAGAAAGGATTGTGCGTTAAAACTAGATGACACCTTATGAGCTTATAGGACAGCTTTCAAGACACTCATAGGAACTACTCCATATAGACTTATGTATAGCAAGGCATGCCATTTACCTTTGGAGTTGGAGCATCGAGCCTATTGGGTCGTTAGGAAGTTGAACATAGATTGGAAGCTAGCAGGTGAGAAGAGATTGTTACAAGTTAACGAATTAGAAGAATTGAGATTTAATGCTTATGAAAATTCCAAGTTGTACTAGGAAAGAACAAAGAAGGAGTTCAAGAGTGGGGACTTGGTGCTTTTGTTCAATTCACAACTTCAATTATTTCTTGGAAAGCTCAATTCAAGATGGAATAGACCCTTCAAGGTTACTCAAGTGTTTACCTGTGGAGCTTTGGAGTTGGAAGATGACAAGGGTGAAGCATTCAAGGTCAATGGGCATAATGCAAGCCATACTATAGAGGGACATACTCACAAGAAAGGGAAGTCATCTCTTTCCTTTCTTCTACTCCTTCATGAATACATATGAAATGGTCAAGATAATGCCCTTAATTTAGCATGTTTACCTTCTTTTACTTACTTTTGCTTACTTGTTTGTTTGATTTGTTTGGTTTGAATTTTGTTTAAGTTTTAACTTGTTTTCTTTTCCAATTTCTTGTTAGCTAGTTGATTTTGATGTACTGGTAGGTTGATTGAATGTTGGGAATGCATAGTAAGCTTAGAAGAAGGCTAAGAAGTTGGAAAAGTTGGATAATCCATAATCATGAGAATTGGCTTATTTCCCATGAACGTGGGAAGGCTCTTCAGAAACTTTCTAGAGCCTTAACCCACGATCGTGAGAATGGGCCTATTTCTCACGAGCGTGGGAAGGTTTTTCATAAACCTTTTGGAGCCTTAACCCACGATCGTGGAAATAATAAAAGAGAGTTTTTAAAATCTTCTATCGGTCTTCACTTTCTCACTCTCTCTCTCTCTCTGTGCAGCCTACTCTCACGAACCCTAGCTCCGAAAATCTTTCATCTTTCTCCCAAACCTTGTTTTTTTTACTTCCCATTTTTTCCACCATTAATCACTTCTTTTACAATTATTTCATATTACCCATTCAAGAATACAAGGATTTGGTGAGTTTTTATTTCTTTCTCTCTCTAAAACGTGCTTACCTCTCTTTTGCCTATTTTTGTAGATTTTTCTTCTTCAATGCCTCCAAAGAAGCTTGTTGCTCGAAAACTAATCGACCAATTACGCCTACAAGTCTTCGGAGAAGGTAAAACTGATATGGCGTCCAATTTTTGTGCCCCATTCCCAATTTTTTTGGAAGAAGAAGGTATGAGATTCCGAGACTTTAAAGATAAAGAATTATTGCCTCCTAGATACTTTGATTTTGAATTGTTAGAAACTCTAAGTTTGAGGCATAACATTGAACGATTAGCTGCAAATATTGGTTAGATCATCTAATTCATTGTGATGTACTAATATACCCAATGATGACAGTAGAATTTTTCACCACTATGCATTATAATCCTAAAATGGACACATTCTAGTTTAGAATAGGTGGTCATGCATATAAGCTTGATTATACTGTCATTTATGCGCTTTTTGACTTATCCAATACGAAAGTTTTAGATGACCATGGTGAATTTTTTATGGATGATTATTAGAAAAGCCTTACAGGTGAAAACATTTTTTATTATAGGAATTCACCAAACACTTTAATTCGTAACACTGAGCACTTACTGTTTCACAAATTTATATTTTTAATTTCTTTTAATAAAACTGAAAGAAATAAGTGTTCGGCTAACAGTAGCAACAGATGTTGATAGGTTTCAATAAATTCTTAACCTAATGGCCGTAAATCATCAACAAATGGCACTGCAAATCAATGAGCTTGGCAACCAAATGTGACAAGTACACAAGGAGCAGCGATACATCAAGAAGAAATTCCTCAAGTTCATATAGACAGAGAACTTTGAAGTCCACTCTCCTACGCCCTCGCCACTGCAATCCCCATGAGCTTTCTTACCCTTCACTTTTTATATTGTTTTATTTACTATGTTAGTTGTGTTATTTGTTTGCTTGGTTGATATTGTGTTTGATGTTTTGATTTCCTTTTGTGGTTGCCTTGTCACATTGAAGACAATGTGCTGTCTAAGTGTGGGGAGGTGACATTTTCTTTGTCAATTGCATTGTTTTTGTTTTATTTACTGTTTGCATTTTGTTAATTAGGATGCATGTTTTAGGCATATTAGGTTGTTGTTTTGTGTTAAGCAATGGAACCACACTTGAATCATTTTGATGTGTTTTTCCATGAGATTCTGTCATGCTAGTTGGAATAAGATCAAATGCATGCTTGAACTTGGATTAGGCTACTTGAATAGAGAGTGAATCATGTTGAGTGATGAAGAGTAATTGGTTGCATAAGCTTAGTCAAAATTTGACACTTGAGCAATGAGGTAGCATTGAGGTGCATAATAAATTTTCATTTGACCCAATGTGAGGATTGAGCCTATATGATTCGATATATAGTCATTTTATTTCTTTGATTGTGTGATGTCTCCTTAGGTTACTACCTTTAAAACTTGCTTTGAATCGGTTTGAGTCTACTGGATGTATGCTTAATAAAGATGATTAAGGGTTTTTTTATAACCCTTGGCTTAAATGACATGCCTTTTTATTATCTCTTGCTACCTCGTTGAGCCGTAACCCTTTTGTTTCTTTAAAATACCCCATATTTTAAAACCCAAAACCCCATTAGCATACCCATTCACAAGCTTAGTAGAGTATTAAGTGATATTTCTACTCTTGGATCACATTGTATTTAGTTGCTATTTTGTATATTGTTTCCTCAATTATTAAAAAAGAAAGAAAGAAAAGAACAAAAGAAAAGAAAAAGGAAGAACGTTTTGATAGTATCAATAAGTGCAGAGTAGTAGTTTATTTTCATTTGTATCTCAGAAATATGTTTTGTTATCCTTTTGTTCACTTATTATTTTATGAATGCTTATGTTAAACCCTTTACCCTTTTTAACTCACCTTACCCCTTACCACATTACAACCTAAAACAAGTCCTTTTGACCTATTTATGCATGTAATCATTGTAAAGGAGAATAGGTGTATTAGCAAGCCTGTGATAGTGTAGTTTCCTATAGGGAGCTTGAGCGAAACGCTAGCCATCAAACACTTGAGAGAAATGAGTGAAATCGTGAGGAAGATTCATTATGCGTTTATACTTATCTTTGAGTGATGGTGCCATAAATTGAGTTTGCATATGTACACTAATGAAAAGTAGTTATGATATGTGTACTAGCTTGACATTTGAGTTGGCCAAACTTTGAGGGATTGCATGCTTTGATCTTTGTGAAAATAAAGTGATGGAATTGATTGGTTGTGTTTGATTTTGCTTAAGGACAAACAAAGATTTAAGTGTGGGGAAGTTGATAGTTATGCATTAGTGTGTGTTTTTCTAAGTATTTGGCATTTGTTTCTTGCATAATAGGTTAGTATTACTGTGTTTTAGGACTTGTTTTGCGTGTTTTTGTTTGGTTTGATCTTTATGGTTTTTATTTTGTGTTTGATGTTAGTTTAGGGTAAGAATTGATCATTTTGGTGTAGGAATGGAGGGTGAACACCTTTATGATTGAGCTAGGGACCAAGAGAAGATAAGTGGAGCTGCTAAAGAATAAGAACCCATAAACGTGGGAAATTTATAGAGAAAGTTTCTTTCACATTAACCCACGATCATGGGACAAGGATAAGTCCCACGATCGTAGGATGCTTAGCTTGAGAAGTTACTTGGGTTTCACTTATTTTTTTTTAGGGTTTTATGATATATAATGTCACAATTCCCTAGGGATAAGGGGAGTCATGGAAACTGTCCTCCAAGAGCTAAAAGACATATTGAAAGCTATAGAAAGGTGGAGAATCAAGGTTTTCATTCCCAATTGAGCAAAGAGTATTCTGTCATCTAGATTTTCCATATTCATGTAAAGAAAAGGAGGAGCTCACCTCATCTAGTTCTTATTTCGATTTTTTTTCTCTGTTTATCATGAATTGTTTAGTTGTTGGGGATGTTAATGACATTATGATTAGTTAAAATAATATTTTAGGATTTGTTGTTTGAACTATTTGTGAACCTTCAGTTGTTGATTCAATAATACAAATGTTTTTGTTATTTATTAAGATCAAACCTTGCAACAAATCGAGAGAGTGAGTTTAGTAATCTATGTTAAATGTACAATGAGAGTTGACATTTAATAGACTTATAAATAGCAAGTTATCGATTTATTAGGAAGAGATTTCAATAGAATGATACACTACCTATAGGATAGCTTCATATCTAGTTGAATGTTTAGGAAAACATTAATATTAATGATACAAAACATTAATAATTACAATTCAAATCCTATTACATCATTATAATAACAAATATTAAATGGGGAAGTCACACCTTCTTCCTTGTATATAAGAAATTATTTTGGAAAACATACATCACACAACATAGGGACTAATTCAAAATATCAATGCATCTTCATTTAATTTATGTCCATTAGCATGAATTAACAATTAGTCACATAGATAAATAGTTAACCAATTTATTAATAACTTAAATAACAATCATTTAACTCATAAATGAAACAAATAATAAAATGCAACTTATAGCATATATGAAATGTAGCATAAATTCATGAATATAATACACAATTATCAAGCATGAAAACCTAAGTTAATAGCCCACAAAATATTTCACTTATGTAATTAAGAAAATTTCAAATTAGGCTAACAAATAACTCAAAATTTAAAAAATTTTAATAAATGGGCCATCCCCACGATGCCTACGATGCAGCTGTGTGGCTGCGGAAAATCCAGATTTTTCAGAAATTCCGATTTTTCATAGCCACGATATTTTTCAGAAATTCCAAATTTTCATAGCCATGTGCCCTCTTCAGGCTATCGTTTCTCACTTATTTTAACTTCGATTCAAGCATACAATATACCGTTACAAAGATAATGTGACAATGATCATATCCATATACATATGTCATGCAAAACAGTATTGTAACAGTTCAAAAAATGGGCCTAAACTTTCGAGAAACACATGTTGCGGGTGAACATATTCATATTAAACCCAAATTTTCTAGAAATTCCAACATTTCGTGGCCACGATGCCCATTCGGACTATTGTTTCTTACTCATTGTAACGTAGATTCTAGCATATAATATACCTTTAGAAAGATAATATGAAAAGGAGCATATCCATATACATATCTCATGCAAAACAGTACTATAACAAGTCGAAAAATGAGCCTGAACTTTCAGAGAATACATGCTTAAATCTAGTTTTTTCATAAATTCATCATGCGATATCTCACTCAATTCAGATCATTTTTAACCAAACTTAAGGCACAAGTTTATGACATTATAAGAAACATATCCATGCCAAAATTTCAAGTTAAAACAAAGCACATGAAAATTTGCCATTGATGGCCATGTTACATATGCATGAACAAATTCCAACATACATGACATGTTATTCTCATTTGGCATAATTTCAAGGACGAAAGCAACATATACTTGCTCTGATACTAATGTAGGAAGGTGTGGTGAGACCTTACCTCTCTAATATGACAAGTCCCTTTCTCTATATTCTTGCTTTACAAGTCCACATTGTGCTCTAATGACTCTAATGTAGCTTGAATTTGCCCTTTATTGAAGTTGTGAGCAGTTACCAGAGTTACTCACTCTAATTCACACCCCAATTCCTGAGCCTTGTAGATGGTAGCTCTAAGAGGTAAGAACATGATGGAGGGCTTAATGTTTTTGGGAGAGTCTTAAGCGTGGGAGGGAGAAGCCTCTTCATTCATACTCTCTTTTGCAATTTATGCAGAGAAAAAAAGATTTTGATACTCATTCAAGTGACCAATTACTTGTTAGCTTTGTCTTTCTTGTAAGACCAAGCTTGTGCCAATATGGACACACTATTTTGCTACTACAACTACACTTAAAAGAGAGTGAATTCCAAGGAGCCCTCTACTATCTTGCTATTATTTTTCTCTCATGTTTGCTTTCATTTGTTTGCAAACAGGGATACATCTTATCTCTTTTTGCTAAATTATTAGATCATCACCAACAAAAAATTAAGATTCAATTTTCAGAACATTTTCATACAAGGAAGGCTTCTTTTTAAAATATGAAGCATAAATAGTATTTATTTTACCTATCTTTAGCCAATTTAGAGATTAAATTAGTTAAGCCATTATATACAACGGTTAAACTGTTACAGAAATTTCTCAACCTACAAAAGACAAAAGTATCGGTGGTTGGGAGATGTTCATCTATGGAGTGTGAACTTGATCTTGTGTAAAAGAACTGTACTTTGGGAACATGGTTCTCTCTCTTCTTTCGGTTGAAAAGATGTTTACCCTTCTTGTTTTCCTGGTGCAGGCGGCATTGTCTGAGATATTACTTTTGGCATCTCATTATTATTTCAAAGATAATCAAGAACACATCCAGGAAACTTGAGAGGAAACCTTCTAAAGTTATATTAACGTGTTATAATTTGCTTAATGAATAGGATAGAACTTCCCTAACAAAGTCATGGAAACCAAAACATTTCAGCTTCTAACTTAGAACGTCCACGCCCCATAAACGAATTTCTTTTAAACTTTTGTTCATTAGTTCTTTTATTTCAGAGATTAATTCATACAGCAATTGCCTGATCCCATTTTAATTATTTCCATAAAAAAGATCATGTGAACTTGAATGATTTGATCTTGTTTTCCTATAAACTTAATTTCATCAAGTTAAAAGTAATTTTTTTTTCTACAAACTCAATTTAATCAAGTTAAAAGAAAAATACTTTCTTGTGATTTGAATAATTCTTAACTTCTTATAATTTAATATTATAAAAATTCCATATTTTATTGAATAGCCACATTTCGTTTATACAGTAATTTTTTTCTATGACAAAACCTAACAAAATTTGTACGTGACACATTTCAAACCATAATACTTATCAATTTCATTAAAAGAATTTGACAAAAACTTAAGATATTGATTTTTTCAAATATTCAATTATAGGAAACTATTCAAAAATAAATCAAGATGTGCATCTTTATGTCTTATTTATATTTAATGTTTAACGTGCACTACTACAGGGGAGAGTAGGAAGTTAGTAACTATACCAAGAGGATGGAACCCGTCGGATGACATACAAGCATGTTATAGAAAGCAAGTGTAGTAAAAAAGCAGTGTACTGCTACATCGGTTTTTGAAGATCTGAAAGAATAACGAAAGCATCACAAAGATTCATGAGTAAGAAAAGTCATAAGGAAGAGGAGAATAAATAGTCAGGAACATGTTCCTAATATCATCGAAGCAAGGGTAGAGAAGCCTGATCGTTGAACAGCAAGAATATTCTAATGGCCATATTTTTGAAACTCCCATTCGCTATTATCTGTATGAATAATACAAAAGCCATATTAAGAAACCAAGGCCAAGGACACAAAGTGTCGAATGTTGGAAGTAAACAACAGTTAGGAGCATAGAAAAGAAATGATTGGAACGGTTGATAGTTGCAAGAATCATACCTAAAGGACAGACTTGGCGAGTCTTGAGCCATCGGCTAATGCAATGGAAGTGAAATGCGTGGTTGCAAACCCCTGTACAAACAATAAACAGTAAAAATAAACTCTTAGGAACTACAAACAATAACCAGTTAAACCAACAATAACCAGTACTACTTTAGGTTTTCATGGCAGGTCAGGATGATATTTAAACCAATTCAGACGGCAGAGTGGCTTTGACAGAAGTCATTCATTGCAAATAAAATATCCTAAACTCTGATGGAGCATAATTTGATACTATCAGATCTACTTGAATAACACAGCAAAAATTGACGTGGCAACTTTGTGGAAGATAATTCTCAGTATGGAAAATTGACCACCTCAACTCCTTTTGGAGCAGCTAACAATCATAATCATAGAAAATATGCAAGCTTCTTCAAAACATAGCAGATTGAAAACTATTTGTCCATCCACAAATCTAAAGCAAACATGTAAAATGGATATAAAATTCTAATCTAACGAAATAAAATTGAACACACACAATCTACTATTATCTTCTCACAACATATGAAGCCAACTCACAAAAATAAGAACCAATAAGAACATGAGGATAGTATAATTGGGAAAATGACTCGACTTTAAAATCAGCCACCGGAAAGCTTTAAAGTAATTCTGGAAAATATTGAACGACTTTGTATCACTTAAATTAGTTAAAGAAAGGAGATAAAATAGAATTCTAATGATGTTCATCCTCCAACTCAATGTTCACAGGTGCCAAAATGTTAGATGGACGAGGAAATCCTTATGACTTTATCGCAGCACTTTCAATCAACATCAAGAAATCCAAATTGTTTGAGACTTAAATTACCGTACAATAGAGGAAACCACACAACTCAATACAACCCAGTAAAGGAAACCAAGCAGGAGACATAATGACAATCAATCACGTCAATGGAGCATCCAATTTGTCACCTTCCACACAAAATTCATTTTTAAAATTCTGAAAGTACAAAGGAATGCCCTATATCTAAGAATTTATGGATCACAATACAAGAATGAATCAAGATCATATTTCTTGGCTCCATCAGAAATTCAAAGCCAAACTGGATTTAACTTACAAACTTTTAAAGTCTGTTAATTATAACAGCTCTAGACTTTCAAAGGGATGAACCGAACTAAAAAGTTTTTGCTTACTAGCAGATTCATGTCACCAAACAAATAAAAAGTCGCTGACAACAGGTCACCATATCATTGTGTTAAGCCCTCAATCCAGCACATTCTATTAATGATTAAAATTTCAGTTCCCAAGCAAGCTAGACAAATCGTCTTCATGGAGTTTATCTGAACATGACTCAGCAAAGTGCTACATACAGAAAAATGAAAAAAAAAAGGTGTAAATTAATTGCAAACCCCATGCAACGGTGCATTCCTCGCTGGTGGCGCTAGCCTGGTTAGCTTGGCACTCTATGCCTAATCAAAAAGCAATTATTACAAAATCAAACAACAGAAGCAAATCAATAATCACGCAGCCAGATAACAAAAGCAAATCAAAGGCGAAAGAAAGTTAACTTACAGAGATCCATGATGTGGTTTCTGCAAATAGCACAGTTATCTACAACAATATCTGTACACATGAAGCAAATAATAACAATCAGAACTCTCAAATTAAAGCAAAATTTCCAGTCCGCAACATTCACATGTGGGTTAGCCGATGAGCGTAAAAGAAAGAAAATCAAGAAAGTAATAAAATTAGGATTAGGGACGAGGAGGAGAGGTTACCCCATGCCCAGAGAGCAACAGCGCTCCACTTCTTAATCTCGAAACGCTTGGGCTTCTTAGTGGAGGAAGAAGGAGCGGCGCTGCTAGAGGCCTCACTGACCGGAACCATCGGAACGTCAGAATCCAAAGTCGCCATTGTGCTCTCTTAAGTAAAGCTTTTGGTGTTCGGTTCTTTTCCTGAAAATAAAATGAAGTGATTCAAGTAGAGAAACAACACCACAACAATATGGCGACATTGTGGCATCATAAAGGGAAATAAATAATATAATTTTTAATTACATTTAATGACTAAGAAATAATAATTTGTTTTGTCCCAGAAAATGAAAAAGAAACTGAATATTAGCCCGACTTTCACTGGGCTCAGGTTCATGCAAGGCCATAGGTCCAAACAAAAGCAGCTATTTTGTTTTTAGTTCAGTTCGCCCAAAACAGTTTTTCTATTACGCTAAATTAGATTCCGACACTTCTATGTCAAATTATTGTCTTTTTTTTTACCCAAGTTTTTTTTGTTGAAAAGATAAATATATGAAATAATAAAAATTAAAGAGAGGGTCAAAGCCATGTTATAATAAATGCAGCATTAAACCACAATCAACAACCAAGATCACATTTTATTTAGAGCATAACAAGATTATAGAAACATACCTCCAACACTTGACATTTGGGCTTACACCCTCTTTATGTTTCACCAAAACCTATCAAAAAGAGAAAAATACAAACCTTGTGCAAGAGAGATTGATGGTAGAAGACCCTTGTTCTTGCACACCCAAAGCACACACAATTTATGTCTCTAACTCAACAATCTCACCTTATGTCATATATTATGACATGTTCTACTTTAAGGGATAGAAATGGGCTAATTGTCTCATTATTAATGGATGATATGGACTATAGTTTAATGGGCCAATATATAGTAATTAGGGTACTACCATGTGCCTCAACTGTAATTAGCAAATTAATCATCCCATTATGATTATTAAATATACATTAGGCAATTCGATTGTGGTTAAGCATATGGAATTAATGTTGTGATTATATTAGTTCACTAACATATATTTCTAACATTCTCCCACTTGGACAATATAATCAAACCACTATATCAATCTCCATCATCCAAAAGCAATCAAATAAACCATATGCAATATCATATTGACAGGATATATATATTACACATGATTTGGCCCTGGAGATGTTCAAATACCACAATAATCATTAAAACAACATGTGTGCAGTACAATATCAACATATATATCTCAACATTAATAAAGATGACTGCAAACATCATTATACATGTCTCATATATAAAAGTCATAAGCAATCCGTACAAAATGCCAACATGTTTAATACAAAATAGCAAACTCCCACTAATCTTATCCAACTAGGCTCTTAACAATCCCATACAGGAGACGTGTTCTGCAAACACACATATAGGTAAGCCTTTTGTGAGTGGATCTGCTATGTAGGCGTATACTCAACAGCAATGAGGGATTCAGCGACTTTCTCTTTAACAAAATAGTGCTTTATATCAGTATGCTTTGAGTGAAAAGTACTCCTAGTATTCTTAGAGAAAGCTACAGCTGCAGAATTATCACAATATAATTTCAGCGGACTCGAAATAAAGTCAACAATACTCAATGTTGAAATAAAATTCTGTAACCATATCGACTGACAAGCTGCCTCATAGCACGCCATATACTCTGCCTCCATGGTAGAGGATGCTATGAGTGTCTGTTTGACACTTTTTCACGATATAGCTCCTCCAGCCATCATAAAGATGTAGCCTGAAGTGGACTTTTTATCATCCACACACCCTGCATAATCAGCATCACTGAACCCAACTATATCAAGAGTGTCAGTTCGCCGATAAGTCAACATATAATCTTTGGTACCCTGAAGATACCTCATGACTTTCTTAGCCGCTTTCCAGTGGCTTAGAACAGAGTCACTCAAGTATCTACCCAACACACCTACAACAAAAGCAATATCAGGGTGTGTGCATACTTGAGCATACATCAGACTGCCTACAAGTGACGCATAAGGAACGACCTTCATTTCATCTCTCTCTTTATCATTTGTGGACATTGGGCCTTTGAGAATTTATCACCTTTCACTATTGGTGCCTTTCTAGGAGAACAAGAATGCATTTTGAATCTTTTCAAGATCCCATCAATGTAAGTCTTTTGAGACAATTGAAGAATCCCATTAACTCTATCTCGAAGAATCTGAATTCCAAGTACATAAGAAGCCTCACCAAGATCCTTTGTATCAAAATGACTAAACAACAGTTGTTTTGTCTCAAATAATAAATCAGTGAAGCAAGTAGGATGTCATCAACATACAGTAACAAAAAAATGAAACTACTCCCACTAAACTTCATATATATACATTGATCAACTACATTCTCCTTAAAGCCATTTGCAGTGACATTTATATCAAACTTGAGATACCACTGCCTTGATGCTTGTTTTAACCTATAAATAGACTTTCTGAGCTTGCAAACCATGTGCTCTTTACCAGTTATCTCGAAACCAACTGGTTGGGTCATATAGACATCTTCATACAGACCTCCATTCAAGAAGGCGGTCATCACATCCATTTGATTGAGTTCCAAGTCAAAATGAGCAACTATAGCCATAATGATTCGTAATGAATCTTTTGTAGAAATTGGTGAGAAAGTTTCTTTGAAATCAATCCCTTATCTCTGGCTATAGCCTTTAGGTACAAGTCTAGCTTCATACCATTCTACTTGTCCAATTGAGTTATGTTTGATTTTGTAAACCCATTTGCACCCAATAGGTTTACAACCTTTGGGTAGTTCAACCAACTCCCAAACTCCATTTTGTCATATAGAACTCAACTTATCTTCCATTGCATTCATCCATAACGTAGATTAAGGACTGTTCATGGCTTTTTGAAAACTAACTGATTCAGTATTATCTCCCACATCAAACTCATGTTCCTACAAATAGATAATATAGTCATCAGGAATGGCAGGTCTACGTGTTCTTTGTGATCTCCTAACAACAACTTCATCATCCCCAGCATCAATGACATCATCCTGTGCTTGATTTTGAGTTTCATCTTGAGATTATACTGAAATATGTTCAATCACAAGGTTATCAGTAGGAGTTAAAGTAACAGGTACAGGGACTTCAATGCGTTCTTTCCTGAATAAAATTTCTCTTAACCCTTGAGTTGAATCAAATTCATCTTCAAAGTAGACAGCTCTATCTGATTCTATAATTCTGGTTGTGTAATATGGGCAATAAAATCTAGAACCCCTTGATCCGATGGTGTAGCCTACAAAGTAGCCACTAATAGTTTTCGGATCAAGCTTTTTAGATTGCGGATTATAAGACCTCACTTTTTCTTTGCATCCCCAAACATGAAAATGACGCAAGCTTGGTTTCTTACTTGATCATAACTCATATGGAGTCTTTGGAACTGATTTGCTAGGTACTTGATTCAAGATATAAGCTGTTGTCTTCAATGCCTCATCCCACAAAAATTCAGGCAAGCTAGAATGAATCAACATACACCACAACATATCAAGAAGTGTGTGGTTTCTTTTTTCAACGATTCCATTCTGCTGAGGTGTCCCTGGCATTGTATACCTTGCTTCAATACCACATTCTTGCAAATATCTAGCAAAAGGTCCCAGATTCCTTTCACTCTCATCATAACGCCCATAATACTCTCCACCTTTATCAGAATTAGCTACCTTGATTTTCTTCCCCTTTTGAAGCTCAAGATTCGTTTTGAAAATCTTAAATGCTTCCAAAGATTCAGATTTTTCACGAATGAGCTCCACATGACCATACTTGGAAAAATCATCAATAAAAGTAATGAAGTATTTATAACCACCCATAGCAGGTGGAATAAATAGTCCACATATATCAGTATGAATAAACTCTAACAATTTTGAAATCCTGTTTATTTTTCTTTTTCTAACCTTGGCAGTTAACTTCCCTTTAATACAATCAACACAGGCAGTGAAATATGAAAAACCAAGATCCTGTAGTACATCATCCTTTACTAACCTCTCCATTCTGTCTCTGGAAATATGGCCTACCAAACATAGAAGATCTCAAATCCAACCTCATACGTTTGGAACCAACAATAGTATTAAGAGAAGAGGAAGAAGCAACAATAACACAATCATTCAACTCAAGTTTGTATAAACTTTCACATAGAATTCCATTTCCTACCAAAAGAGAGTCACGATACAAAGTCAATTTTTCAGTTCCAAAAATATGACTATAACCTAGTCTATCAAAAAAAGATACAGAAATCAAATTCCTCCTAATAGAGGATAAGTAAGCGACATCATGTAACACCAAAAGATGCCCTATATTTAACTGTAGTTCAACTGTCCCAAAAAATTCAACTTTGACTTTGGTATCGTCTCCCATATATACATGTTGCTCAGATCCAGTCGGCCTTCTTTGACTTGTTAATTTCTGCAAGGAATTCGTAACAAGGAATTTATCCATGTGATATCTCATAATCATCAAACAACATCGATTAGAGTACTCCCACTCCTCATAAGATTTCCTTTCCTTCTCAGTAGTATCAGCAGTAGGTTTCTGTGGTGGATCAATTCTTAAGGCCAAGTTCATTCGCATGATGGTCAAATTCATCATGAGATATTCAACATGCCGCTTGTGATTTGTTCTATTCAATGTCAGGATAGCAGAGACTCTTGAATTGCGCAAAGCTGAATGAGAACCAAGAGCAATAACGATGATAAACATGTTAAAGCATAATCATGCAATTCGTGCTCTTTTTCTCAAAATTAACTATATCATTCATGTTAGAGTTCCTTGAGTAAATATAGAACTCATTCACAGAAAAGAACAATTTATTAAAATATCACAACCAAATCATCAATATACTATCGAAAGGATAGAAAAATTGTGCGGTTCATAATATTTTAATAAAATTTCTTTACAATAATAAGCATCCTACTAAGCAGTAATTATCGACAGGACAATTAATTACCCGTATGGATCTTAACGTTATTTTAGAGGAAAAAAATTTAAATATACGTTAATATTTAAAAATTCCTCATCATAAATAGTTTCACATGCTCAATTCTACTACAAATAAAAATAAGCATTAACTATTGTTAACAAAAAATGTTTATGCCATAATAAGATTAAAACAATTAGAATTATCAAATAAAATTACTAATTAATCTTATACATAAACATATGGGAAAAATTAGAAATAAAATTTAGAGCAAAAACAAGAAAAAAGGGTCCAGAAAAGAGTCTACACGAGCCCCCACGCACGTGCAGAAATTTTTTAAATTTTTTTAAAACATAAATATAAAAATAAAATAAAATTTAAAAGCTCCGAGTCGGGGTTGGGCGTGTGGGCGACCCGCGGGCACAACTGACCGGATGCGTTGACCCTGTCCTCCAGTCTGGTCGATGGGTCGACCCACGGACCCGTCGATCCGACCCGGTTAGAACTCCTTCTCCCGACCTCCATTTTCGACGATTTTTGAAGCATTTTCTTCCATTTTTCATGCTCTATGGATTTCTCATATCCATTTCAGCCAAAGGTGCTCCAAAACCTGAAAGCATCGATCCCATTTCGGCCATGGAAGAAAACTCGATGTTTGTTCAAAAACTCATCTAAAAATCGTGGTTCTTTGTCTAAATTAGAGAAGAAATGCAACAACCAAGAATCTTTTCTGAATCAATAACTTATCATTTCGAAGTTGTTTAGACAAAAAATGATTTTAACCGAAAACTTTTTAACAACTGAAAAATCGAGCCCTAAAATCAAATGACCTGGTGCTCTGATACCAATTGCTATAATAAATGCAGTAATTAACCACATTCAACAACCAAGATCACATTCTATTTAGAGCATAATAAAATGATGAAATCATACCTCTAACACTTGGCATGTAGTCTTGAACCCTCTCCATGCTTCTCCAAAACCTATCAAAGAGAAAAAATACAAATTTTGTGCAAGAGAGATTAATGGTAGAAGACCCTTGTGCTTTTCACACCCACACATACTATATGTGCAACAATCTCACCTTATGTCATATATTATATGACATGTTCTACCCTAAGGGGTAGCATAGGCTAATTGGGTCAATTTTAATGGATGATGTGAATTATAGTTTAACGGGTCAACATATAATTATTAGGGTATTATCATGTGCCTCAAATGCAATTAGTGAATTAACCATTCCATTATGGTTATTAAATATACATTAAGCAATTCGACCGTGGTTAGGCTTATGAAATTAATGCTGTGATTATATTAGTCTACATATATTTATACCAGATTCATCATTACCTAAGCATTTAATTAACAGACAGGAAAAAGTTTAGAACTCCTGCGGGAGCTTTACTATGGAGCCAAACTTATATATATACACATATTACTTTGGATTGCTTCTGAAGACTTAATTATGAATACTGTTCCAATACATTACTGTACATAGGATCAGGATCTCTACCGTCAGGTTGCACAACAGATGTGGACGTTTATTTGAACTGGTTGTCTAATCTTACATTTGATGTCAGTTGTGGTCTCAACAGTTTCGTCATTGGAGATTGTCTCGCCAACGTACTTTTGGTATTATCCTAGCTCGTGGTTGCTTTGTCTCAACTCTTACCTATATATAGTAGTTAATATTCTCGAAATCAGAAGCAGTGAGTTAGCTAACGATAATAAGCTGTGCATATATGTATAGGAAATGTTTGGAATGAACCATAACGATGATCATGACCAATACGGTGGAGAACGGCACTGCATTCTTGTGGCTGCCAGTAACCCTTTTGGCTCGACGGATCTGCAGAGAACAGGTTCCGGTATCGGAACCAAACGGAAGAGGACTGATGCAGAATCCATGGCTGAGTATTGTCGGAAGGTGGTATATATGCTTTTTGTAGTTATAAGCTGAAAGATAGTAATTAGTTTTACGTAGTTCTTAGATGTGTATTTCGTCAACTTACGATCATATGTTTTATTCTCTGTTAGCAGCTTGGCGTATCCCTTTCCGTAATTTCCCCGATTGACATTCCCACATTCAAGAAGATATATTGCGCGGTAAATGCAAATATTCTTTTTAGAATAATAATGCAGGTACTTCAAACTTTTACCTTTATCAATAAGTTTTACAAATGGTTATGTCAAATTTAAAGCTATTAGTCTGATTCTTTCTAGGTTCTTAGCTGGCATATGTATCGAAGCAATGGACATGGAGTCCATCTCTGCAAATGTTTAGTCTGTTTCATAGTCATGGTTGCCTTAGTTTCATAAGCAAGACTAAAATCTGTTGGTATTTTGAAGGCAAATCCAAATTCACCTGCTAAGAACTTCAAAAGCAACCTGAACCCAGACTTCGTTGTCCTGTTGTCAGAAAAGTTTGTGCAGGCTCGTGATGCTCTCAAAGAGGAAGAATCGACAAAGAACACTCTTTCAGGTTAGGGCGCACCAGATAGGTCAAGTTTATCATCTACCTACCTACTTCCTTCAGAGATTTCGGAATGCCACGGAAATCCTCCAAAAATTGGTTCTATATTTGTTGTCTTCTATGTTTTGTTTGTAATGCACAAAGGAAGAGTTCAAAGTTTCAAATAATATAGTAGCTAATCCCCTCCACAGTTTTGTCCTTACTTTATATTTTTTCTGAAATGCCTAATGCAAAAAAAAAAAAAAAATTAAAACGTGCATAACCTGTCAAAGTTTATGGGTATCTATGTTATATCGCGGCAAAAATGAGTTGCTACGTCCCAGTGTCTACCTTACAATGTCTACAGCATATGATATAAATTTTGTGTCCCGTATCAAATCCTGGCTTCTTAACTTTTGCTTCTTTCTCTCATTTCTGTTTCAAAATATTCATTTCTCTTCATCAAAGTTGCTAATCTAAACATAAGTGCTTTAAAACACCACGCTGACAGGTTTTATCCTTTGATCAAGTAGTGGTCTAACTGAGACTCTCTTTTTCTTATCTTTTTCCCCTTATTCTTCATCTTCCTCTGACCAACCATATTTACCATTTAACTAGTTGACGAGCTTCAGACAAGCTTTCAATTGGGCTGAACTTTACAGAAATGCCTTACTATACTCTGATATAATTCTGGTTAGCTCATAGATAGGAGATGAGATCCAGCTGCTCGTAATAGCCTCTGCACCATATTTTCAATTGTTCATATTTCTACTTGTTTATTATTGCAGTGGCAATATCATTGTTGCTATTTTCTTATCTGTCTTTCTTGAGATGAAATTATTTGCTAATGTTTGTTTCATTGCTCTAGCTCATCATCACTTGCTGTTTTTCCAGAGCTAAAGACTGCCCCTCTTAAAGAAATTGCTGAGGATTTTTTTTCAAGTAATCTGAGTGGTACCACAGATTTCATTACAGAACTGGATCTGGTACGACAATTGTGCATTTTATCTTATGCTTTTTCAAAGTTTTCTACTCTTCTTTTTTGTTAGGGGATATGAGACTTTAGAAAACAAACAAGAGAATAGAGAGAAGAAGAACACTCTAGCTTTGGAGGAGAGGAACTAACTTTGTATTTGCTTGATTGAAAAAGGCTATACCATACATCTATTTATACTAGAGCTAGGAATACTCTAGAACTCTACCATAAAGCTTGAATTTCTAAAGACTCAAATTAAATCTAGGACATCCCACTAGACTCTTCACATTTCATGCATGTGGGAA
>JANKOE010000009.1:28356530-28373766 GCA_026284465.1 Erythroxylum citrifolium | reverse complement strand
GATAAAATCGGTTTTGCGGCAAAATAGAATAAGAATTTGAATAAGTGTAAAAGATGAAATTTTTGGGATATGTATGAATTGATTTAAGAAGAGATTATGAATTGAGTTTGATTAAGGATGAATTCCAAAAGGAAAATTGAAATGGTTTTTGAATAAAGAGGAAAGGATTGAATAAGAATGGAAAAAAATTACCGATTTTCGGTTTTGGCTTAGTCTAAGGATTCTAACGCGACAGTTTTCTATATTCGCTTCGGATGTCGGATCCGATTGTTTGCAACTTCGCTTTTGTTCCCGTTTGCCTTTCATTTGTTTCCATGCGCGTTTTCTAACTCCGCTTTTGATTGCACCCATTCTTTCGTTTCCGTTCTTTGTATTTCCGCTTATCATTTTGCTTCCGCTAAATGATTTACGATCCGTTCGTCTTTTCGTGATTCCGCTTTCGCTTTGTTTCTTCGTTTCTGGAAGTTTACGTTCGTTTTTGCTTTTGATTTCGGTTGGGATCTGGTTTCGCGATCGGGTTCCAACAAGTGGTATATAAAGAAGAAGTTTCTAAAGTTCTTCTAGAAAAAGAACATTGAAGTCCCATCTCCTACGCCTTCACCACCTCAATCTTCATAAGTCTTCTTACCCTTCACTGTTTTTATTGTTTTATGTACTTTGTTAGTTATGTTATTTGTTTGCTTGGTTAATGTTGTGTTTGATGTTTTGCTTTCATTTTATGGTTGCCTTATCACATTAAGGACAATGTGTTGTCCAAGTGTGGGGATGTGACATTTTCCTTGTCAATTGCTTCATTCAAAATTTGTTTTATTTACTGTTTAGGATGCGTGTTTTAGGCATATTAGGTTATTGTTTGATGTTGTGTTGTGTTAAGCAATTGAACCACACTTGAATCATTTTTTACGTGTTTTTCCATAAGATTCTGTCATTCCAGTTGGAATAAGATTGAATGCATGCTTGAACTTGAATTAGGTTACTTGAGTAGAGAGTGAATTATGTTGAGTGATGAAAAGTAGTTGGTTGTATAAGCTTACTCAAAATGTGACACATGAGCAATGAGGTAGTGTCGAGAAGCATAATGAATTTTCATTTGAGCCAATGTGAGGTTTGAGCTTATATGAATCCATCTATAGTCATCTTATTTCTTTGAGTGTGTTATGCCCCTTTTAGATACTAGTTTCATAACTTGCTTTAAATCGGTTTGAGTCTATTGGATGCATGCTTAATAGAAATGATTAAGGCCCTTTTTGTGATAACCTTTGGCTTAAATGACCTACCCTTGTTACTATCCCTTGTTAGCCCCATTGAGCCTTAACCCTTTTGTTTCTTGAAAACACCTCATATTTCAAAACCCGAAATCTCATTAGCCTACCCATTCACAAGCTTAGTAAAGTATTAAGTGATGCGCTAATTTGGGATACAAATTTTTTCTTTCCGAGATGAGTTGAGCTATACTCCTACTCTTCGATCACATTGTATGTAGTTTCTATTTTGTTTGTTGTTTCTTCAATTATATAAAAATAAAAAGAAAAAGGAAGAAAAGAAAAAGGAAGAACGTTTTGGTAGCATCAATAAGTGCAGACTAGTAGTGTATTTACATGTGTATATCTTAGAATATGTTTTGTATCCCTTTGTTCACTTATTACTTTATGTATGCTTGTGTTAAACGCTTTACCTCTTTTGACCCACCTTAACCCTTACCGCATTACAACCCGAAACAAGCCCTTTTGATCTATTTTTGCATGTAATCATTGTAGAGCAGAATTGGTGTATTAGCAAGCTTATGATAGTGTAGTTTCCTATAGGGAGCTTGAGTGAAACACTAACCATCAAACAATTGAGATAAATGAGTGAAATCATGAGGAAGATTTATTATGTGTTTATGTAACATCCTGTTACCCATGTTAAGGCAAGAATAGTGAATATGAGAAATTACTGAGAATGTAGAAGTGCACTTTATGCTTATGCAAAATATGACATACACATACACGTGAATAATGAGTTTTGCACACTAATATGATTGTACATGCACTCATTGACATTTTCTGGGTATAATTGATTTATAAATGCAATTAAAATGTGAATCGTGGATTATTTATGTTAAAAATTTATTTGGACCAAATTATGATTTCTTTGAAATTTCTGGTGAATTTTAGAGAATTTTCGGAAAAAAAATTGGGCGTATTTTGGAATAGGAAAAATAGACAAATGATATTGTGACTTGTGGAAGTCTTCGATGTTGACAAATGGCTTTCATGCATGGTGACACATGGAGAGGGGTTGTTCATACACGTAGTCATGTGTTTACGAAGGAAAATTCTGCAGCTAGAGTTTACTCTTCATTTGGTTTTGTTCTTCACCGAAAGCATACAACAATAGACTTTTCCTTGTTGTTTTCATCCATCACCGAAACTACTTATTATGCATGTTTGTAATTTTGGCTTCTGACTCTCAACTGCTGGAGCACTAGTTGAAGATGATTATAAGCTTGCGTTGATGTTTGTTTGCTTGAGAGGATAAGAAAATCTGCAATTGTTGAGATGGAATTTTACTAAATCAAGTAAGTTTTTCGTGAATAACATTTGATGATGTTTTAATGTTTTGTACATGGGTTCATGCATGAGTGTTATGGGAAGAAATAAATTCGGTAGTGAGAATGCAAAAGTACAGAAAGATAGACAATATGTAGAAAAATAGAAATATACGTGAATGAGAATCGGATTTTTAATATTGGATATGAACCTTGGATTTTTTATTTGTTTTGTGTTGTTGTGCTAAAATGAAGTTAGATTGGAGTGTCATTTGTGTTAATTGAAGAGGCTTGAAGAGAGAATAAAAAAAATCTGGAAAATTATAGTAGAGAGAGGAAGTGTATATGAAGTTTCAGATTTTTTATGATTGAATTGTCAAATTTGAATCTGACTTGTTTAGAGATTGTATTGGATATAGAAATGCAAAATAGATGATTTAGAAGTAAGGAAATCTGGAAAAAATAATGATGAAGAAGAGATATTTGGTGAAGAAGAAGAGAGAAAGCACGATTGTGCTTCATCACGATCGTGATTTCTCTGAATAAGCAGCAAAGTTGCTATCGTGCTTCTGCACGATCGCGACTTTCAACGTTTTTCCGAAGAGAGTTTGTTCTAAACATCCTTTGATATTTTTGTTATAAGTTCTTCACCCCATGTCCAAATGACTTAATTCTTGAACCAATAAACTCATAACACATTGTTATTCATCTCCACCAAAAATTATAGCCATCTAAAATCATTTGGAAGAAATTGATTGATTGAGTATTGATATGTGAATAAGTTTTGTGACAAGAATAATGATAAGGAGCCCGAAATTGTCATGAACATGCATTGTACATATTCAGTATACATGAATGAGCATAAATGACTTCATAATTGTACAAATTAGTGATATGTGTATGTGTTAAATATTATAGAGGAGCACATTGAGTGACAGTGTCCAGACATTGCCGGGACATCAAGGCAATAGCTATCTGGAGCGTACTGTGAGTCAACCTAGATGGTATTATTTTAAGTGTTCGCTCTGTTTTAAATTTATGTATTGAATTATTATTGATAAGAATGATGTGAATGTGTTGATTCCGAAAAATATATGTCCGAGGCGTGTGATGCATGTGAAAATTATTAGAAGTGTTCCTTGTTTGTGAACCCAACGAAATATGTGATACTTAGCTTAATTGTTAAAGGCCAGACCATGGCCTGATGATAAACGTGTTCTGAATGTGAATAAGAATATGAAAGAAATAAGTGATTCTCAACTTAAATGTTGAATGCTGGACTAAGATCCGATGACATGTGCAAAGCAAAAATAAGTGACCGATTGAAAATATGTGAATGTGATGCATTCCATTACATGAATGCATGAAACATAAAGGTAGTTGTGACCGGAGTAGCTAGTCTAAAAAAGCTTTAAGCTTAGAATTCTACACATAGAGTTTACTCTGTGCTTTTTGTTTCTGATTGAGCCCAATGGGCCAGTATCTGTATCTGTATCTGTATCTGTATCTGTATGTGAAAGGCACTCGGTCACAACAAAGTAATAAATAAAAGTGAGTCTCATGTGCATTGCATTATAAGTGATATGTGTATTTTTAAATGATTGAAATGATCAATTGGACTGCTCTGAACGTGATGCTATATGTTAAATGAAGTGATGTAAATTATGTGAAAAAAACAATGTGATGTATTATGTGCTTGAGTGAGCCATCAAGGATGGTCACTCATTGAGTTTGAAAAAACTCACCCAAAATTTGCAATATTTTTTAGGTTCAGAGGAATTATTTAGTTAGGCTAAGTGGAGTATAGCCACTGAGATCAGATATAGAGTAAGGGTCGGGATCAATTTACACCTGCATATGTCTTCAGTGATTTTGTTTTTGAATTATGTTCCGCAAGAATTGTACAAAGTGTATGTGAATGATTTGGTAATGAAATGACATTATGATTGCAAGTGTTTTGTATCTGAAATCGGCCCAAATGATTATGAATTCTAATGTTTGTAAAATAATTGTAACACTTGTGAATGGAAATGTTTTTAAATAAAGTGAGCCCGATTTAATTAATGATTTCCGTATATGTGTACATTGTTTTAAAGAAATAAAAATTTTGTAATGAATTTCACTAAATGACTGTTCTAGCATGCCACCCTTTTAGGGTACATACTCGGATATCACCTTGGATGTCGAGTACGTGTCTTCCAAGAGTAGGATGCAATAGTTTACACTTATCTTTGAGTGATGATGTCATAAATTGGGTTTGCTTACGTACACTAATGAAAAGTAATAATGATATGTGTAATAACTTAATACTTGACTTGTCTAGACTTTAAGGGATTGCATGCTTTGATCTTTATGAAGAAGTGATAGAATTGATTGGTTGTGTTTGATTTTGCTTGAGGACAAGCAAGGATTTAAGTGTGGGGGAGTTGATAGTTGTGCATTAGTATGTGTTTTTCTAAGTATTTGGTATGTGTTTCTTGCATAATATGTTAGTATTATTGTGTTTTGGGACTTGTTTTGTGTGTTTTTGTTTATTTTGATCTTCATGGTTGTTCTTTTATGTTTGATAATGGTTTAGAGTAGGAATTAATCATTTTGGTGTAGGAATGGAGGGTGGACACCATTGTTATTGAGCTAGGGACCAAGAGAAGAGAAGAGAAGTGGAGCTAATAAAAAAACAATAACCCACGATTGTGGAAAAGGTCTTTTTTTCCACGATCATGGGAAATCTATGGAGAAAGTTTCTGTTAAGTGGAAGTTGAAGAGACATGGGGGTTATTTTTTTAGGTTTTCGTGACTTTATAAGACATAGAATCCTGAGAGCTGTTAGGAGGGTCGTGGAACTTGCTTCTTAGAGCTAAAAGACAGATTGAGAGCCTAGAGATTGAGGAAATTCAAGGTTTCATTCCCAATTGGGCAAAGAAGAGGAGGAGCTACCCTGTCCATTCTTATTTCAATAAATAGAGAGAGTGAGCTTGGTAATCTGTGTTAATTGTACAATGAGAGTTGATGATTAATAGACCTATAAATAATAAGTTATTGATTTATTAGGAAGATATTTCAATAGATCAATACACTGCCTATAGGATAGCTTGATCTATTGAAATATCTTCGTATCTAGTTGAATGTTTAGGAAAGACTTTGCACATCGATAGATCCCAAAGTTAATTCTAATTTATTTAACTATTGACATTTAGTTGCACCTTGAGAGAGGGTAGCTAGAATTTTAGGAAATCTTAAGCCAAGCATAAATTGAATCAATTAATCAGAGGGGAGAAAATAGGGATAATGACAAGTCCTAATGTTTAATGTTGATTTTCTCCAAGTCTTAGTTTACGATTTTGGTTTGGGTTGTGTTTTTCCCTGTTACTTTTAGTTTGTCTTTATTTTACTTGTCTTTTTAAATTCGATTGAAACAATTTCTTACAGAAATAACAACCTGAATTAAGTGGTGCCTAAGTATAATCCTCATAAGGTCAATATCTGCTTTCAACTACAAGTACGACCCATATACTTGCGATTTTAAGCGTAAGACTAGTAGTGTGTTTTGCATTCAACAAAATCCTATCATGCTTTAGGTCGTATCTAGTGAAAAAAAGGGTTAGATCCGACTTGAGCTATAGGTGCCCTTAGCCCAACCCGACCCATTACCATCCCTACATATAATGCCCCCTCATCTTGTTAATGATATGATATTCTTTTAGGGTACAAGACATGTTTCCCTATACTTTATAAAGCCTTAAAAAAAACTCCATTGATCTTTAAATTTATAAAAATACCTTCTTATAGACTTTAGTTTTAAAAAATGATGAAGCACACATAGTATAAATATCAAATGTGGAAAAAACAAGTTTTACTTACATGACGATTCAACTCAACTCTTAAGCATATACCAAAATAATTGAATTTAAATTAAACTGATAATTTATTGTAATTATTTAAATTATTAATTTAATTCAAATTTATTAGTTTGGGTTGGGTTTAAAAGCTAAGTTGGATTACTATATTAATGACATTTGATTAGTCCATATCTGATGGTTATACAGCATGTACTTTTCCATTATTTTTTAACCGAAGTCCAAGAGAAGAGGTTTTATAAAAAAACTAATAGTTTTTTAGAGAATTTTAAAGATTAAGGAGTTTTTCTAACATTTCTTAAAATATAAGGGAGGTTTATGTCTTTTAACCTATTCTTTTATTCAGGAATACGTCTTTATGGACGATTAATGCCATAATTCTTTCCTTTTATTTTTGTTGCAGTGCTCTATCATATGTTAAGTATTACTGGATGTTTAAGTAGTAATTTTCTTATATTTTAAGCTTTTTTCCTCTCATGATGCTTTGAGTTATTTAAACCACCTATCTTATATAGTGTTAGAGAAGTGCTCTAAAGGCAATCACCTTTAACACTTATTGTACAAGTCATTTTATGATTAATAAAGGCATTTTTTATTATTTCGATGTTCATACATTTATGGATTTGATGTTTATCTTAAATTGATTTAATGAAATCCTTGATACAAAACATAACATGGAGGAAATCATGATGAGATCATGATAATAAGATTCCTATCATGTGCAATTGTGTTAGTATCTAAACAGTCCCTAGTTATAGGATTAATGAGACGGGATATCATTAATCCGGATAGAATAACATATGTTATACTCCTTGATTGGAACAAGCAGTAGATCTCATAAGCTGTAGACATGAGTTGTTTAGAGTTAACATGTGGATGCTTACTAAAGGTAGTAAGTACATTGTATTGAACTATTATGAGATAATCATATGGATATTCTATTCTAGTGTCAATGATAGTATCATCATAACAATGATGCAAGTATCCTTTGACTTAAGGTGCTCAAGGATATCTCAAATACTGATCCTGTGCTTTGTCTCCATTCATCAGTGCCTTTTAGGGGTTACTCATAAGGTGGTGATTGGGAACAACTTGAGGTATTCGAGGTAATTAAGTAGCTAATAAAGGATTCACTACTCTTGATAGAAGGAGATGATAGCCACGACCTCTTATCAGGGCAATTACTCGGGAGGCTCTGGCCAGAGAAGACATGTGTCATGAAGAGAGTCTTTAATGATAAATAGAGTAATAAGATCCTCAGGACAAGATCTAATATCACTCGGACTAGATGTGACGTAGTCAGTTTAGTAGGAGTTGACACTTTGACCATACTCTGAACCAAGTGGGATATAGATGGTGAAAGGACGAATTACATTGTAACATTGCATATGGAAGGGTTCGTAGTCAAACCACTAACTTTTTGGTCAATTTGGGGTCATCACGTGTTTCTAGATACCGCGCTTAACTTACTCGAATTAAGTGTGAATTCAAGTGGTCAATATAACTGGGAACCTAATGGGTCACACAGATAGGAGATCCGAAGGATGAGTAAAATGGTCTTGAATGGTGATTCAAGATATGAGAGTGTGTTTTGGGATTGTATCGCTATGTGATCATGGTAGAAAGTGTTGCATGGAATGGATTAGAAACAAGTGTTGTTGGCTGTCAATTATGCCATTAACTTCCCAAACTTCCATTAATGCATACGATTTATGGTCATTAACTTCTCATAACTTCCATTAATGCATGTTATTCATGACCATTAATTTCCCTTAACTCTCCATTAGTGATGGGGGTTATGGAAGGCCAAATGGTGCATAAAATAGAGATGATTTTCGAGCATCTTGTGTAAGACACAAGTGAAAGAAAGGTTCTTTCTTACACACATGCTCTTTTTCTCTCTAACTCTTACAAGAGTTCTTGTCTTTGCCAGCACAGAGAAAGAATTATAGCCATCTCCTAGTGAGGTTTCATCCTTTTATCTTCGTGTGAACTTTCATTAGAGGCGGTTTACATTGATCGTTATGGTTTACGACAACCCAATGCGGAGAAGATTAAAGAATGAAGGAGATCATCGGAAAGGTATGTAAACATCTTACATTTCATGTTTTTGTTTTCTATATTTATATGCATGAGTAGATATTTTTTTTTAGGTTCCGTTTTATTTTCCGCTACGTATATTTTATATATATTATGTATGAGATGCATGATCAGAACCTTACATATAGAAAATCAAGTCCTTTAAACTACCTATCCTATATTGTTGTAGATGTTGTTTAATTCATTCCTAGGTTCCTTTGTTAAAGTTGAAAATGGACCAATCAAATTCATTTAATGATTTATTCACTATATTTCAATAAGTAGGCTAAAAGTAAGCAATGGTATATAATAATTTGTTTTGATTTAAGTCCAAGCAGACATCTAAGGAAACATAATAAAAACTAGGTCAGATTTTTAGCTTCCGTAATATTTATATGTTTAAATATTTTAGGCATGTAAGTATTTTATTGTATATTTCACTTATTATTAACTTAATAATCTTTTTTTAGAATGCATGCATATGAAAAACTTACATAGGCTTTAGTTTGAATAAACCCAATCCCACAAGTTATTTTTGTAATAAATTGGGTCCAAACTTTTGGTACGAGTATACCTAATTCTTAGCCTAAGTCCTAAAATTAATCCTTATCTCATTCTTTTTTTGTTATGTTTGTTTATATGAATGTATGGCCCAAAAAAGAGGTATGAATGAAGACTATTTAGACTAAATTCAATCATTTTGTTTTTGTTTCAAATAAATCATTTAATTAAATCCTTTTTAAAAGTTTAGTATTTTTCTAGTGACTTTCATCCTTTTAATAAAGGCTTTTACATTATTGTCCTATTTCTATTTCATTAAGATTTCCATTTTATTTATTTCATCATTTTTCAAATTTCATTTTCATAAAAATAAAACCTCATCCTTTTAAAACCAAGATTCAGTATTGTTTAAATTCAAGCTCTAAGGTACAGTGTAGGCATATTTAATTATTTTTATTTAATTCTTACGTCAAACCATATATTTCTAGACATTTAACCATATATTTTATTTCTTTTCTTTAGCATGTTTTTTAAACTCGCATATAATTTTGTTTTTTAGATTCATAAATTTACAAAAAAAATTTCACACTTAAGTAACCACTTAGTGTGTAAAATATGATGTATAACATTTTTTTTTCCTATTTTACAATTAGACCTAAACTTATTTCATGATTATGGCCCATTTAGTTCTTTTCTTTATCTTCTCCTAATTAGGTATAGTGGCAAATTTATTGATAATTTTTTTTTATGTTCAATCTCATTACTATTTAAGGAGTTAAAAAAATCAACAATAGGGATAAAGGCCAACTTGTAAAGGCCTCCACAAATGCTTAAGGTAACTCAAAGCTTGATAGGTAAAATAAGAAGTTTAATTTATTTCCTTTTTAGGTATGCGGAGAGATACCTCCCTTTCTTCGAAATTCTTAGGCAGGCTAAAAAGATTAAGTATGTATGAGTGCCAATGGGAATTAGAAGAATTGAAGTGCTACTTGCAAATTTCTTCTTTATTAACAAAGCCAAAATTTAATGAAGATCTTTATCTTTACATTTTTCTTCCCTAAGGGCTTTAATTTCTATCTTAGTACATGAAGAAGTAAAAAGAGAAAGCCAATATATTATATGAACAAAACCTTTTAAGGTCTAGAAATGTGATATTCAAGAATGGGGAAATATATTTTAGCACTTGTTAAGTCTATAAAAACCAAAAACATACTTCCAATCATATGTAACCAAATTTATAGTAAACCTGCACTTAAGAAAAGTATTACATAAACTCAAGTTATATAACCAAATGTTGAAATTGTTGATACATCTTATTAAGTTTGAAATAAAGTTTACATCACTAACTTTGAATAAGTCTCAATTTCTGGTTCATTTCATTGTTTAATATACAATTCCCACAAATAGTTTTGAACTAAATAAAGAAGACCTTATAGAACCATTACCTATGTAGACAATCTATGTTGATGCTACATTTGAAGAAGATAGAAGTGATATAGGAGTTTCCTTATAATGCCTTTATGATATTCAAGTTAAATATTTTAAAAAAGAAAAGTTTCAAGCCTCTAATAATAAACCAAATTGAAAGCCTTTCTTTATGATTTGATATTATCAAAACATCTCCATATCTACAATTTTACAATCAAGTTAGACTCATAGCTAATGGTTAATCAACTAAAAGGGACTTGTATAACCAAAGAAGATGCTTAATTATAAGTAGACCATGGCTTGGGTAGAGGAGGTTGAACAGAGAGCTCAAGAGAAACTAATGTGATATTCTTGGTGATAGGTTAAAATATTTCATAAGAATTCTTAGAACGTAATACATTTAAAAGGGAGTTAGAACGGAAGAGATATGATTTATCTAATTAAAGAGTAGATGGATATAACTTAAGAGAGTGTAATTCTAATGTTTAAGAAGTCTCATCAATTTAGAGAATATATCTAATCTAAGTTAATGAGATCATGAAAAATATGTTAAATTAAGGAATGTTCCAACTATTTTTTTAATGATAACTAAATTTAATTACTACTAATGAATTTATTGTTTTGATGAGAAGGTGATAAGTGATGATTTCGTCATTTTTTATCCCTTATTTAATAAATTTTGCTTATATATTTGAGTGTTCTTATCGGTTTTGATACTTAAGCTGTTCGTATATTATTTCTAAGTTTAATTCACTCTTTTGGAGAAAAAAGGAACAAAATCAGAAAAGTTTAGAGCGATTTGAAGTTGTTTAGATTGAGTTTTTGAGTAAGAATTTAGAAGTGTGTTGAGATTTCTTAGAGTACACACCAGTGTAAGTTGGCAACATAGCCATTTAAAATTTTGAGAAGGCCATGTTAATGTAACATGCCCATGTTTATGCACATGTTAGCTTTGGAAACCCTTACATTCTAAATTCGAGCTACACGATCATCAACACTCCTATGTTGATACCCATTTGTCTCTTTTGTATTTGAAATTCAAAACTAGAAAGATAAGATTCAGCAGTAGATAAGGGAGGAGCATAAAATACAAAAAAAAAGACTAGAACAATAAAAGAAAGAGAAAAGACAACCAAGTAAACCACTTTAAAGCGGATTTTAATAAGTATTTAGTGAAGTTTTTGGAGACTTAAAAGATTCCAGTCAAGTTTTTAGGATTTCTAAATTGACCCTTTGGTATCTAGATTAAATTGACCCTAGGATAGACCTTGAAGTGATTTTGATTTTATTTAATTTATTCTTTAGTTTTATTATGATTCAATTATATATTCTTCATTATCCTTCAATTACTATTATTAGCATATTATTTCATATATATTTTCATACAATTGAGAAATCAAATTTATGAATAAATCTAAAATAATTGAAAGGAGTTGCATGCAAACCTATAGGTAGGTTGACATAAATCCTCTGAATTAGGGTCAACCTAATAGTGAAATTCATAAATGGAATAATGCAATTATAGGGATTTTAATTATAAAGAGATTTTAATTAATCAACCTAAACTCATGTCTTAATAGTCTTGAGAATGATATTAACATATTTTAGGAATTTCCATAGTCCAGTGAATTTTAGAATAAATTGGTTAATGAAATCATAATTGTATGAGAAATCCTATGGGGTATTCAAAGTCCAGTTACCATTATTTTATTGGTTGGTTTTTCCCTCTTTGGTTACCTTAGTTTCCTTGATTTTGTTGAATTGTTTTTAGTTTATTTTCTTATATTTTAAATATAAATTATCAAATGCACCTTAATTTTCAATTAGATAATAGGAAAAGAGACATTACGAGTATTTTTAGTCTTTGTAGGATCAGAAAAGCCCTATACTATTGAATAATAGGTGTGTTTGCTTTGAAAATTTTATATAATTTATGAATTGAATTATATATACATCGCATGAGAGTCTACCAAGTGTTTAGCATCGTTGTTAGGGACTAAGATATTAGGAAAGCTAAATTTTTGTTCATCTCACCATTTATTTTTCTTTGTTTTCTATTATTTTTATTAATTTTCTTTAGAGCCCTTTGTCTTGATCTTGTAAGTCGCTTGTTTACGTGATTTAGATATTCATTATTATAGCCACTAAACTTAATATAGAGATTGAGAGGGCAATTTTCTTACGGGGTTTATAGTATGCCATGAATTTTATGGTAGTTTTGGAAGCTCAACCAATATACATGATGTATTGTGGCATTTTTTGGGGTAATCACCCTAATCATGAATATGAAACATCAAACTATTTATACAGGCATCTAATTCATTTGGAGAACTGGCTTTAAGATACCCTACATGGGAATACTCACAAGCTTAAGTGGAGAAATCATTATAACTTTGTATGGAATGATTGTTGATTGCAAAAACAAACAACTTGTTTTACGCTAAAAATCGTAAGTATACGGGTAGTTACTTGTAGTAAAAAGTGGATATCGTCCCACAGAGATTGTGTTTAGGCATCACTTAATTCAGGTTGTGCTTTATTTAGGACTCAAATTTGAATAATAAACTAAAAAATAAACTAAATCAAACAAACTAGCAACAAACAAATAATGTACAATGGAAATCTGTAAAGAGAATTAATCAAGTCATGAGAGAGGGGATTTTACCTATCATTAATGCTAATCTAGCCATTTATATGTTTATGGGATGTCGATTCTAGACGATCGTAGGGTTGATTACTCTGTCTCGAGTTATAATCATTCCCTAAATTGTAACTAATTGAATTACGGACTTGCAATCTCTCAATTCACAAATTACCTACAATTCTAATTAGTTCTAAAGCCCTCTAATAAACAATCAAGTCTCACACGTGATCTCTCTCCATGAAATTATGACTAGATTGATTAAGTGGTCAATTAGATCGCCTCTAATCTAATCATTTTTATTCAGCTCACCCTCTCAGTTTGTTACCAAAACATGCAAATACATTAATCAATCATAACACCCAAACCAAATAAACACAACTAAACTAGATTAACATTAAATCTAAGCAAAATCCTAAAGGAAAGTTCGAACATCGTTAACAACTCGAAATCCATAACCATACAACCCTTCTCAACCTTACACATTAAATGAATAAAAAGGGAAATAGGGAGGAAATGAAACTTAGGTTGGACGATTCAGGAAAGCAGCGACGTTAGGAGATCACCTAATCTGGGAAGCTTCAGCATCAGAACCCTCTTCTTCTTCTTTTCTCTCTCTCTCTCTTCTTTTTCTCTCAATTTAGGGATTCCAGATATAGGCTGATTGTCAAAAAGCTCCTTTTAGGGTTACCTCATAATTCTTTTATAGTCTTTTCCAATTAAAGTAACCTAAGTGTCTTTCGGGGGTTTGAAATGTCTAAAATGTCCCTTGAAAACTAAAATCTAGAAGCGACCCTTGCTTGTCTACGCATAGGCCACAATTGTCACCCTTAGTGCAAGATCGTGGCCAGGTTGCCTGCTCTCTGTCATGATCATGGCTGACTCCCCACAATCGTCGTCCTATGCTCAAGCTTCTATCATGGGCCTGTGTTAGTGCTTCTGTGTTTTGATTCGGGCCTCCTTCAAAACTCCTTTGAATGCCCTAAAGCACTAACAAACTCATCACGACATCTCATATATATATAATTGAAGCTCAAATACATGTTCTCACCCAAAAAACACTTAAAACATAAATATTTATGAACTAACACAATTCTTCACCTAAACACACTAAACAATCAAATTAATCACTAAATACACAACAAATTACAAAAATACAATGCAATCTACACCTATAAATGATCGTGTCTCATATGAAATTCTATATGATCGAAAAATAGAGGATTATCAACATCTTGCAAATACCTTCATACAATTTTTTGTTTTAGCTAAGGCATCCATCCAAGGCACTAATGAACTAGGTGTTGAGGAAAACATGAATGCAATAACAGTGTAGAATGGAGAGGAGGTCGAGGTAGGAGGAAAGGAGGAAGCTAATGCTTAAGAAGAAGAGGATGACGTTGACCCTGATAAGTGTGAAACGCATCATGTTTTAGGGTATAGTTGATATGTGTTTATCCGTTTATTCAATTTTTTAGTATGTGTTTTTGGTAGAATTGTGTTAGTTTGTGAATTATTTGTGTACAAGAGTTTTTATGGGTTAGTACAAGTCTTTGAGCTTAATTATTATATTTTTCAGATACCTTGATATGTTTGCTAGTGTTTCAGGTCAATAGCAAAGAGCCAAGAAGTTTCGGAAAGACTTGGACCGAAACAGAGAAGACAACCCACGATCATGGCCAAATTACCACGAATGTGATAGAAGCATCAAACTTGTATTGAATTGAATTGTTGATTGATGATAGAATTGAATTGAATTGTTGATTGATGTTCTATACTCAACTTTGGAATATTATTTTTGATTTAATGAAATCTGATTGTTTTATGTTTTTATTGAATTAATTGTGGTTTAATTGTTCACTTCATATCTCAAAAATAAATTGAGAGGGTGAATCGAGAAAAACTATTAAATTGGGATAATGAGAGTTAGGTAATTTAATATATTCATAATTAAATCAGGTTGGTAAATATTGCGTAAAGAGATCACGTATAGGTTTCCAATTGTTTACTAGAGAACTTAAGTACTTATTAGGATTTGGATAGGTTGTTAATTGAGAGATTACAACTTCCCATAATCTGATTAGGGTTATTGCTTTAGGGTTCAATTATAACTCGAGAGAGAGTAATAGACCCTAGGATCATCTATAATTATTAATTCGATAAATCATAATTGGTTAGGTTAGCAATAAAGATAGATAACTTTTCCTTTCTCTCTTTTGGCTAACTCACTAGGTTAACGTCTAGGGTGTGCTATCATCGTTCAACAAATCAATCAATTTTCATTATTTGTTATTCATTTTAATCTGAAATTTTTAATCATTGTTCGTTGATTGTTTTCGTTAAGTGTTAATTGCCAATTATTGTTTTTTATTTGATTTGGTTGTTTGATTTATAACAAAATGAACTTAAGATGTATACCTTACTAACTCCTTCGTTCTTCATTGCCTTCACCTCTTTAAGTTCTCGTAAACCATAACAACCAAAGGAGGACATCTCTAATGTTATCCACATAAAGAGTAAAGCCTAAAATCTATTAGGAAGAATGGTTAGAACGCACACAAAGTGCTAGCTTTGATGTATGTTCTTGACAAAATAGTTTAGAGAATAAGCGTGTGTAAGATAAACTCTTCACATTTCTCACTAGTTTTCTTACAATACTATACATAAAAATGAGTGAGTTTTGCCAAATTTTGGCCTCCTCTAACCCCTCATTATGAATGGAGGAATAATGGGAATTAAGTGGTCATCAATGCCACTTAATTTGGCTTGAAACATTTGTTGGAAATATGGAAACTTTCTAGGCTAGCAGTCATGCAACACTTTCTTTCTTTGATTTCTTTGCAACGTTTCTTACCATGATCATATAGCGAAACAATCCCAAAAAATTCTCTCATATCTTGGATCACTATCCAAGCCCATTTTCCTCATTCTTTACATATCCAATGCGTGTGACCTATTAGGTTCCTAGTTATGTTGGCCACTTAAATTAACACTTAATTTAAGCAAGTCATGAGTGGTATTTAGCAACACATCATGACCCATAATTGACTGAAAAATTAGTGGTTTGACTACGAACCCTTCCATAGACAATGTTCCCGTTCAATTTGTCCTTTTACCATCTATACCCCACTTTGTTTAGAGCATGGTTAAAATGTCAACTCCCTCACTAAACTAACTACGTCACATCTAGCCTAAGAGATGTTAGTTCTTGTCCCTAAGGCTCATTACTCAATTGAATATGTCACTGAAGACTATCTTCATAACATTTCCATTCTGGCCAGAGCTTGCTGAGTAATGACCCCGACAAGAGGTTGTGGGTATCATCTATCAGGAGTGATGAATCCTTTATTAGCTATGCAATTACCTTCGAATACCTCAAACTGTACCCAATCACTACCCCATGAGCAACCTCTAAGAGACAACGAGGAATGGAGTCAAAGTATAAGATCAATATCTAAGATATCCTTGAGCACCTCAAGTATAAGGATATTTTCACCATTGCTATGATGAGACTATCATTGACACTAGAATAGATTATCCGTAAGATTGTCTCTTGGTAGGTCAGTTAATGTACTTACTACTCTTAGTAAGCATCCACATGTTAACTCTAAACAACTCATGCTTACAGCTTATGAGATACACTGCTTGATCCAATCAAGGAGTATAACATGTGTTATTCTGTCCAGATTAATAATGTCTCGTCTCATTAATCTTATGATTAGGGATAATTTAGGTACTAACATAGTTACATATGATAGGAATCTCATTATCATAATCTCAACATGATTTCCTTAATGCTATGTAATGTATCAAGGACATCATTAATTCGATTTAAGATCCTTATTAATTCATAAAGAACATGAACATCAAATTAACAAAATTACCTTTTTATTAAGCATAAAGATTTGTACAATAAGTGCTAATGACGGTTGCCTTTAAAGCACTTCTCTATCAATTTCGCTTAGTGTCATTAATCTTCTGACTCTCTAAAGCAATGGGGTATGTGTCGGACCCCGAACTCGAGGCCCGACTGGTCCCGGTTGTGAGCCCTGGCTGATGGCTACTTCCGAGACTGCTGTGCTGGCTGACATGCTAAAATGCTGAATTTCCTGGCACTGGCTAATAACTCACTTTGGTGGTGAGCATACACTGACTGACATATCTTCCCTGACTGATCTTGATAAATTCAAGAATATTGAC
>JANKOE010000009.1:28337302-28347531 GCA_026284465.1 Erythroxylum citrifolium | reverse complement strand
TGAAATTACAAAACACAGGGGCTAGATTGAACGAATTAAAAATACAGGGGCTAATTTGAATGGTCAACTATAACACAGGGGTCATTTTATGTTATTTGTCAATCTTAGACTAAAGATGCTTTAGCAAAGAAGGAGACGAGACAAAACAAAAGAAGCAACCTAAGACAAGGAAGGTAGGGGAGGACATAGGCAAACTAGTAGAGAAGCAACCACCTGATCTATTTGAAGGAGATGAGGAGAATTAAGGAGACAAGGGAGAAAGACTAGAAGAAGAAATAGGCTCATTGGAAAAAAGATGAGGATAGTGGCAAGAAGCCATCACTGTAAAGAGTCAATGACTAACATAAGCTTATTTTAGTAAAATAAGCATACCTCTTACATAAAAGTGTGCAATCCATGAATGGTCTATTTGTGTTTTCCTCTAGCTTACATGGAGAGCAAAGGAAACTAATGGGGAAGTGAGATAAGCAACAACAAGACGAGCTTAGGGTTGGGAGAAAAACAAAGTTAATTATAGATGTAGGTCTTTGAGCTTTTGATCCAGTCATGAGCTATTAGGCTTGCTTTAAAATTGGTTCTTTTTTTTTTAAGTGGCAAGGCAATATGACTTAAAATGTTAGTCCAACAAAACTTAACGATATTATTTAAGGAAAAATAATTTTTAGATAACATAAGAATTTTCACGAAATATTTAAAATTTAAGAAGTTTTGGTGAAATTGAAAATACCATAAAAGTTACTAGTATATTTTATTTATTTATTTTACCATTATAAGGTTCAAAAATAAATTAAGCTATGTTATATTGCATGACATATTATAATTCAATTTTTTAAAAAAAATATCATTGAATAAGTTGTTAACCCAATTTAGGATAACTTAATTCTTTTAATTTTTTCATAATATCCAAAATTTTAATTTAGTTAAATTTTAATTTTTCAAAATATAACTCATCAATATAAAATTTTTAATTTTTTAAAATATAAATCATCAATATAATTTTTTTACAAAAATGATGTAATAAACAAAAAGGAACATATGGTTTGTCTTTAAATTTAGTTATTATCTTATTTTTATTTAAAAAACTATTTTAAATTATTAAGTTACATCTTAAACGAATATAAAATTTACTTTAAAATTCGTAAATTTTGACATTAACCAGAATTTTAAACAAAAATTTTAAAATTGAACTCTATTATACTTAAAAGTTGGTCATTTTTTTTTAATTTGTGCAGTATTAATATTGATTTTGATATGATATTGTTCTGTTTAAACCTCTTCATCTATTTAGGAATGTTTGATTAGATGATGAGCATCGTAGAAACAATTTGGCATTAAGGGAAAATATATCTGTAAAACTGGTAACTCATAGCATAAGAAAATCTGATAAATTTCCACGTGCGACTACTTATATGCCCTCTAGGTAATGAAGTTAAAAGACAAGCTAGAAGATAAATGAACTGAATCTGAATAATTTTCCATAATCCTTGTGCAACTCTCTGCTGTTCCCCTGGGAAAAGATGCGAATTGAAGGAGGTGATGACTAATGGACATGAGTCGCTTTGGTAGAATGAAAACAAAAACAGATGAATTGTAAGGTTGGTTGAAGTCTACGCGTTCACATTTCCAATTTTCATGATTTCTAGTTCTAGATGAAGTGGCTTTTAGTATTCCTGAACTTGAATGTCAAGTTTCAGCTATTTCCTGGTACTTACGTTAGTCTCATGTCATTGGAACGCAGCTTGTCAAATGTGATTGGATTGGAGGCTAATCGTCTTTGACCAAATTAAGTTTTTTTTTTTATAAGAAAGACCAAATTAAGTTGTTATGCATGTCAATGTAAAATTAGGGTAGCTCATATAATCATTAGTCTTATTAAATTTATCGGATTTCTTGTCAAACACTCAAGTCAAGATGCAGAATTGATTAAATTCAGGTTAGCTCAACCCATTTTTGTTTTACAAGGCTGTTTTTATCTCTTAAACAAATGAATATTCATCAAATTAAGTTAAAATAATTTATTATTTAATTAGTAACAGTCACATCTCGCCCTAATTCAAACTTATTTGCCTTTTCTTGTCTGCATAACTTTCCCTCACGTAACGGCTTGCGTGTATTCAACACTCCGTACGTAGGCCCCTTATAATCACAGTCGTATAAAAGCAGCAACACTTGTTTACTTTTCAGATGGATCCAACAAATGGTTATTTTATTCAATTGTTCAAATGTTTTGATTGTTTCCACCTTTTATCGTAGCTTCGAAGAACCTACGCTACGCTGCACACATAATTTATCCAATGGCACTAAAGTTAATTGATAGATTTCTCTCGTATAGATTTCAGATATATCCCATTAAAGAGAATTGATTATTCTCTATAATTTAGGTTGCAATTCATCGCGAAAGAAGGTAATAAATATATACTGAAGATTACTATTATTAAAGTCATCGAGCATATAATATTTTTCAGACATTCTTCTTAAATATTTTTGTAAATCGTTTCGATTCATAAAACATCACTTCATTTCAAAGTATTCATATCTACTTTATTGATCAATGAGTTGGAAGTCATCTATAAATTATTTATGGATTATTTCTAACAAGGAAATGGCTTCTGTCAATTATCTCGAGAGACTTGCATACGCCTATATTCGATAAGGCTTTAGAATCATTCTCTTAAAGTTCCTATCATTTTGGAGACAAATTCGGTTAAGATGTCTTGACATATCTAGCCTTATCATTTGGAGATCTATCCAGAAATTAAATTTATGGAGTCGATTTCTTCATTTTGTTAGTGGACCATCATCAAAAGCAAATCATAGACCTGAAGTATGTATATAGAGAGGAGTTGCCTGTGGTCTTATTGGTTCGGTCATGGACTCAACTTCCTTAATCTCAAACTCAACTTCTGAGTGGAAACATTGTGGAGCAACCATCATCATTTGAAATATCTGAGTAAGATCTGCAAGTTGTTATGAGCTTTGTGGATCAATGAGTTGGAATTCATCAATAAATTATATATGGATTATTTCTAACAAGGAAGTGGCTTCTATTAATTGTATTGAGAGACTTGCATACACCTATATTCAATAAGGCTTTAGAATCATTCTCTTAAAATTCCTATCATTTTGGAAACAAATTCGGTTAAGATGTCTTGACATATTTGGCCTTATCATTTGGAGATCTATCCAGGCATTAAATTCATGGAGTCGATCTCGTCATTTTGTTGGTGGAACATCATCAAAAGTGAATCATGGACCTGAAGTAGGTTTATAGAGAGGAGTTACCTATGGTCTTATTGGTTCGGTCATGGACTCAACTTCCTTAATCTCAAACTCAACTTTTGAGTGGAAAGATTGTGGAACAACGATCATTATTTGAGATATCTAAATAAGATCTGCAAGCTGTTATGAGCTCTCAGATTTTTCAGTAAAAAAATCAGAGTCTTAGATTTCAATTTTGCTATCGGAGTTATATCGTATTATTTATAGGATAGCTATAAATTCTTGGCTAGGCATGGGTTCTTTAGCTTTGTCCAGGGAAGATCTTTCTTTTGATGGAGAAGGTGATGGTGTATATGGAGGTTTAAAAGTTGACAGAACATCTTTGGGTGATGAGTTTGGCTTGAAAAGCTTTGATTTTTTTAAAAAGGTTTATCTGAACCATAAATTGGACATCTTGAAAACATTTTTGTAGTTAGTCGCATTTGGATATAATGGGGTGTTATATAGGCAGGTCGTGTAATTAAAAATGTTGAGGGATATGGATTATACATTTGGTATTAGCTAAACACAGGATCATATGGTTAACAATAAGGGCTTGTTTATTTTTATTTTTAGATTCAGTTAAAAAATCTACTTGTTTTAGTTTTTGGTTTTAGTTTTTTCTAAGTTTCATTATTATGAATATTATAAAAAGTAATTTTTAATAATATGATTTACTATTAGATAAATATAAATTATATAATTTATTTAATATTAATTATTAACTTTTTTAATCAATTTTAATATTAAAATTTTACTTTAATAATTACTAATAAATACAATTTAAAATTTAAATACATAAATTTTACTTTAATAATTAAAAATAGAATTGTTTAATAAATAAAATTTTAAGTAATAAAATATAATAAAATTTTACTAATAATTTATCAATAAATAATATATAAGAGATTAAATAAATTTTATTTATAAAAATGATTTATTATTAAGTTTTATCTAATATGTTATTATTAGACGTTAACAACTAAATATGTTTTAGTTTTTATTTGAGAAAAGTAAAAACTAAAAATAGAAAACTAAAACTAAAAATTACAACAGAAAAATAGAAGTGAAACCAAACAGTTCCTAAACTTTAACCCTTCAATTTCTTTCATCCACATCGTCAAAGGTAGTGGATATGGTGCTTGGAGCACCTAAATAAAAACCTTCTTTATATCTCAAGATTTGCTGAAGCTAGCCGAGAGAGGATACAATGAAACGGGAGTCTTAACTAAGGTTCTCAAAGATCTTTGTAGAAAAGATAGTAAGGCTCTTTCCTTATCCAACAAGATTTATATGAAGCTATTTTTCTCACACTGAAACAATCACCAAGTCAAAGGTAGCATAGGATTCTTTCTTTTTAAGTGTTAGCAAGGCACTACAAAAGGTAAAAATTTTCAAGTTGAAAGGTTTTTGCTTTAAAATTTCTTTTATGAAAGAAGGTGATCTCTTGATGCTTATTCCATTTTTGTATCAAAGGTTGGTAGTCAAATGCAGAAATATGATATGGATATGTACGAGCAGGTGGTTAACATTTTTTTAAGGAGTTTGACTAGGAAGGATGATCGCTGTTAAAGAAACTAATGATTCAAGAAAATTATCATCATCACCACACTCAGTCTGAAATCCCGCAGTGTAGCAGAGTCTGGGGAGGTCTGATAGTACACAGCCTTACCCCTACAGAGTAGAGATGCTATTTCCGGTAGACCCACATGTAGATGTGATATGCAAAGTAATGATGCAGGACACGAAAAGCCACCAAAAAAAGTAAAGTATATAAAATGCCAATAACAAATGAAGACATACCTGAGGCATAACCCGATCTGGCAGGACCTGACACCTTGTAAAGACCTTACGCCTTTCACTGAGTCAGTCGGAGGAGAAGACAAATCCTACGTTTTAGGCATCCATCCCAGGAATCCTTCCCAAACAGTGGGTTGGACTTCCTATGTGGGACGTGAGTCGTTGACCCTTATTCTATCACGCCATACTTTCCTACTTCTAGCCACTACCTCCGTGAGGCCCAACTCTGACATATCTTTTTTGATCACTTCCCTCCAGGGCTTGTAAGGCCTTTCCCTCCTCTGCTTATAGCCACTCAGGCCTATAATCTCACCACGCCATACCGAAGCATCAGAGGGCATCCTGCGAACATGTCCAAACCACCTAAGCCTTATCTCTCTCAGCTTGTCTGCAATACTTGCTACCTGTAGTCTCTCTCTCACAACCTGATTTCAGACCCTATCCCTTATGGTAATGCCGCACATCCACCTAAGCATACGCATTTCTGCGACTACCATCTGTCTCATGTGTCGATGCTTAGTCGGTCAACATTCGGCCCCATAGAGCAAGGTGGGCCGAATCGCCATTTTATAGAACTTCCCTTTAAGTTTTACAGGCACCTTTTTGTCACACAAAATGCCTGATGCACTCCTCCATTTGCACCACCCCAATCTAATACGATGTAGTATATCGCCATCGATATTACCATCACTCTGAAAGACGAAGCCTAGGTATTTGAAACTTGTGTTCTGTGGGATGACGTCAGTTCCAATTGCTAACAATGCCTATATCATCTGGGTACCTGAGAAATTGCATTCTAAATACTCCATCTTAGACCTGCTCTTCCTAAAGCCTTTCAACTCTAACGTTTCTTGCCAACGTTCTAACTTGGCATTGACCCCCTCCCTGGTCTCATCCACCAGGACAATATCATCAGCAAAAAGCATACACCAAGGTACCTCCCCTTAAATATTTTTGGTAATTTCATCTAACACTAAAGTAAACAAAAAAGCGCTTAGAGACGAGCCTTGGTGTAGGCCAACACCAATAGAGAACGCTTCTGAGTATCCGCCTACCGTCCTGATGCTAGCTAGGGCTCCTTCATACATGTCCCTAATCACGTTAATATACGTTGACGGAATACCATTTTCCTTCAAACACCACCATAAGAGTTCTCTAGGAACCCGGTCATACGCCTTCTCTAGGTCTATAAAAACTATATGCAAATCCCGTTGACGTTCCCTATAGCATTCTATTAGGCGCCGAAGTAGATGAATGGCTTCTATCGTGGACCTACCAAGCATAAACCCGAATTGGTTGGCCGATATCGAAGTAATTTTTCGGATTCTCCTTTCAATTACCTTCTCCCACAACTTCATGGTATGGCTCAGTAGTTTGATGCCTCGATAGTTTTAGCAAAGTTGGATGTCTCCATTGGCCTTATACACAGGTATTATCCAACTTAACCTCCATTCATCTGGCATCTTGGTAGACTCGAGGATCACATTAAAGATCCGAGCTAACCATTCTGTACCTACAACACCTAATTGCTTCCAAACCTCTATAGGGATGTCATCTAGTCCTACAGCCTTGCCTCTCCCCATCCCCTTCAAAACTTTTGTAATTTCACCCCTCATGATCCGCCCCTAAGCATGCCTAGTTAGACATGAACCCAACCTGGGGGTCCCCCTAACGCTATGTTTACCAAAATGTCGTCATTAAAAAGACTATGAAAGTATGTCTTCCACCTCCGCTGGATGGCTTGGGCGTTAGTGAGTACTAGGCCTTCCTCGTTATGGATATAACAGACTTGGTTGAAGTCTACCGTCTTACGTGCCCTATCTTTCGCTATCTTGGAAATTCTTTGTGCCCCATTGACCGTATCTAAATCTTTATACAACTGCTCATAAGCTTCCCCTTTAACCACTGCGATAGTCTTCTTCGCCTTCTGTTTCGCCAGATTATACCGTACTCTATTAATAATTCGCTCTGCCTCCGATGCACTTCCCAAAAGATCTTTATAAGCTCTGCCTCTGATGCACTTCCCAAAAGATCTTTATAAGCTCTCTTTTTCGCCTTGACCATCCCTTGGACCTCGTCGGACCACCACCATGATTCCATTCGCCCCCTCCCCTGTCCTTTAGATACCCCTAGTAGTCTATTGGTTGTCGCTCTCACTACGGGGGCTACTCCCTGCCACATCCGATTTGCAACTCCACGCGCAGCACAAGTAGCATTATTCTTGACCTGAGTCCTAAAAAGCTCCGCCAAGTCCCCTTTGAGTCTACCCCATCAAATTTTGCAGCCGGGCTTGGTAAATTTCTGTGCCCTCCATCCTTTGATTTCGAAGTCCAAAACTAATAATTTATGTTGGGTTGAAAGACATGCGACAGGGAGTACTTTACAATCCTTGCACCAGGACCTGACACCTGTCCTGACAAGGAGATAATCAATTTGCGTCTTATACGCACTGCTCTAAAATGTCACCAATTGTGCTGCACTTTTCTTAAAGAAAGAATTCACTATAACTAAATCACAAGATAAGGCTATGTCTAATAAATCAGCCCCACTATCATTTCTAGTGCCGTATCCGAATTCCCCATGAGTTCCTAAATAGTCGGCTGAACCTGCTCCTTTATGCCCATTAAAGTCCCCCTAGAACAATCTGCTCGGTATTAGTGATTTGCAAAAGCACGCTCTCCAGTGTCTCCCAAAATGTACCTTTTTGTTGTTCGTCAGCGCCAGCTTGAGGTGCATACGCACAAACGACCTGGAGGACCACACTGCTTAAAACAATTTTTGCCAGCATTATCCTATCATTGACCCTTGTGATTCCTACGACTTTGTCCATTAGCCTCTTGTCCACTAAGATACCGACCCCATTCTACTTCTGCATACTTCCTGAGTACCATAGTTTGAACCCCCTATCTCCTTCGCTTTAGCTCCTGCCTACTTAGTCTCCTGGATGCATGCTATTTGTATCCGATACTTGTCTAAAAGCGCAACCAATTCTAGGGACTTCCCCGTAAGGGTCCCCACATTCCAAGAGCCTATCCTTATTAAGTCATCTCCTTCTTTAATCCTGGAAGGTGCGCGGATCGACCCGCTGGCACTGGAATCGCTCACTTGTGCTGAAAGCATCTCTCCTAGCTCGTGCTTCTCACGGTTCTCGCAGAAACGAGCCTATGAAACCTTAAAAACTAAAACTGATGGACCCTACCCCTGAGAGTAGGGACAAAGTAAAATACTAAGGACAAACCAAGACTGACACGAAACTCAATTTAGGAAACTACTAGTAATAATAAAAATACAAATAATAGTAATAATTAAACGAAATAAAACTTAGAACCAAAAATAGAGATACAACAAAACTAGATACTAGAAAAATCAATAAATACTTAGAGAGGATTTGAGGCAAGACAATAGTATTAGGGAAAAAGATACTAATAAGAGAAATACTATTATAAAAAATATATATCCAGGTCTAGCTAAAAATCAATCAAAAGCACTAATAATACTAACACAAAATACAAATAACAACAATAACAACAACAACAATAATAATAATAATAGTAAAAAATAGAGAGAAACTAAAGATAAGAAGAGCCTCAATAAAAGCCTAATTATAGTAAAAAATTACCAATAGAAAAAATAATAATAATAATAACCACAACAACACTAAAGCTACTAAAAAGAATCGAAATATTGATAAATAGAGAAGAGTAGGGGAATAAACCTATAACTTGGGGAAAAAAAAGAAAAAATTACTAATCGAAATAACTGAATAAATAATAAGAAATAAAAATATTAGCGCAATAAAGATAGAAATAAGAGTACCAGCTCAAAGTGATAACAATTAAAGAAAAAGGTGAAGGCCTGAAAATACCGCAGAGACACGCACATATTGGGAAGAGAACCCCCTCCACTGCAGGAAGAGTGAAAGTTATTGAAAAGGATGGGAGGCTTCCAGGAGTCACGTTGAAAAATAAGACTAAGAGAAAGAAGGTTTTAAAGCAGCAAGTATTAAAGCAGGTTGTAATCCTATGAAGACAAATTGAAGCATTTAATGTAAAGATTTGATTATGATTTGATTGGACTAGGAGGGGAGATGAGAGGTGACAGGAAGTCCAAAAAGTGTAAAAATAAGCTAGTATTGACCTTAGACATCTATTAGTTAGTAAGCCCATGGATGGAAATAATTTCTTCTTGGAATATATTATAATATGATGACATCATATGATAATCAAGGCATAGTGAGAATGTCTTTTATTCAATATTGCAATTTTCAAAGGCAGTTATAATGGCAACAATAAGTCAAGTGATACAAGTAATAACGAAATATCAAGTAATGTAAAGGTTGTTGGGAAAATTCGTATTATAGGAAATCAAGAGGCATAGGTGGTGAAAGATTTGGTAATCAAAATCATAAAAAGGAAGAGAACATTGGTAAACCTCACAAATCTCAACGCTATGACTATAATAAATTTGGCCATATTGAAAGATTTTTCATGTTGAAAGAAAAGAATGAAAAGTATACTAGATTTGTTAAACAAGATGCAAATGACAAAAGTAAGAGTCCATTTCTTACTTATTATTTAAAAATAATGTGTTTTCTAGTTGTTTGGTTTGTGGATTACAAGAGCAATAATCATATGATAGCAAATTTGAAAGCCTTTATCAATCTAGATTAATCAGTAAAGACAATAATGATAATGGAAGATGGTGTAGTTTATGAAGCATATAGAAAAGATGATGTAACAAATACATAACAAAAACATAAAAAATGTTCTTTATATTTTTTTACTCTAGTTTGTTAAATGTAGGTCAATTTTTAAGAGAAGGTTATTCTTTTGTCTTTGAGAATTTGTCTTATACTTTTTTTAATTCAAGCAAGAAGAACCTATCTTTCAAACTACCAATGGCTAAAAATATCATTTTCCCTCTTCATCTTAATGGTGATAAACATACTTTCAAAGCATCTTTTAATGACAAGAATTGGCTATGACATCATCAATATAGGCATTTAAATTTTGGAAGTTTACATTAGTTGTCTAATCAAAATTTAGTTGATGAAATTTATCCAAGTTTAAGGAGATGAAGAAATTTGTGAAAGTAGTATGTTTAAGAAGAAACATCGAAAGCTTTTTCTAAAGGAAAGGCTAGAAAGGCATCCAAACTTACATAAATAGTAC
>JANKOE010000009.1:28238571-28256683 GCA_026284465.1 Erythroxylum citrifolium | reverse complement strand
TTCATTCATACTTTTCATTTATTTCTAGAAATCATACTATATTTCCTCATTTAATATTATTTTATATTTTCTAATTTCCAAATAAAGTTTGGGGTCCAACACAAGATCTCTCTTCGCACAATTTACCGATTTGATTTAATTCTTCTTTTATTAAATCACCTAACTCTTATTAGCCCAATTTAATTATTTTTCATTCGATTCACCCTCTCAGTTTATTATCGAATTATGCACGTCTAGAATTAAACTACAACAAATCCAATAACACATAAACAATCAAATTTCATTAATTCAAAGACAACTCCAAAGGTGACATTGAAAATCCTATCATTGAATTGTTACTCTCAATTCTATACAATAATAAAAATGGAAAATAAACAGGAAATACGATATGAACAGATGATGGAGGCAGTGACGTCTGGAAACTCCTTATCTGGGAAGTACAATCGTGGGCCATATCCTGAGCTTCTGTCACGATCATGGGCCAACTCTGGTGCTTCTGTCACAATCGTGGCCTGTTGTGTTATGATCATAGGCCGTTGTTTCAACCCGAATGTCTTCGAAACTTCTTCGTTCTTCGATGTTGACCCTAAAATACTGACAAACACATCAAGGTATCTTAAAAACATAATATTCAAACTCAAAGACTTGTACTATCCCATAAAAACACTTAAACACAAATAATTAACAAACTAGCACAATTCTTACTTAAACATATACTAAACGATTGAATTAACAATTAAATACATATTAAACTAAGCCATAAAACATAATGCATTTTACACTTATCATTGGTCTAAATATTTGATTTTATTGTCATCAACAGTTTTAGTGGGTTTAAAATTTTCACCAGAGATAAAGCTAAAGAAGATGGCCTTTCATACCTTGCGACTACAAATCGTAGTTAGTCTCATCAAAAATAATATTGATGGGTTACAAGAAAAATTGAAAAGAGTGTTTGAAATTTTCGGAAGCCATTAAGGTGGAGAAAAAGAACAAAGTAGGACAGTAAATTAAAAATTGATTTGGAACTTAAAGATAGAGGCAGAATGTGGAGAAACTAACTATAAAATTGAGTTTTAGAGGTCCAAAAATCTTAGGAACCAGTTTAAGAATACAAAGTACTGGTCTAGATAACATTGAACCTAGTTCGTCAAGGAAATCAAACTGGTTCAACCTAAGGGAGCTTACCAGATAGAGCATCGATGTTAAACCGACATGTGAGAGCGCATTTGGCAGCCAATCTAATTATGACTAGTGGAATCTGAATCATTTAAAGATGAAAATCACAAAGGTGGTCTCAAATTAGTGTTTGAGAGTCTGGAAAGAGACATAAAAACTTGACCGGTAAACAAGGAGAGACAAGAATAGAGTAGACCAACCAAAAGATAATTGCAAAACTAAGAGCTTAAGAAATTAATGAGGCTTTGTTACCATATTAGCATAGACAAAAATCTTAAAGGACTCCGATATCATATTAGCATGAACCAAAATTTAATGAGGATCTGATATTATATTAGAATAAACCAAATTTTAATGGATCTCTAATACCATATTAGTAAAGATAAGATTAAAAAAAGTATATCTATATTGTGTGTATGAAATAAAGAGTGAAAGTTTTGGATATAGTATACAATAAATCAACATGAAAAGAAGGTGGTTTGGGCCGGGACTCTCACTGGCCAGGTATTGTCCCGTTTTGGTCGCTGGAGGGATTTACTCAGCATCTTGTGCTGGTACCGCGCTCGAACCCACCAGAAGGAAAATATTGCAACATAATTACATAATATTTCAAGGAATAATTATAGAAATTATTGTAGAATATTATAATATTATTGCAGATTATTTTTGTTTATGTCAATAATGTATCAGAGCTTCATTCAATTTTCGTTTCTCTTTGCTCAACCTCTTGTTTGCAATTATGTTTTGGTTGGTCTGTTCGATTCTTGTCTCTCCTTTACTGTTCGAGTTTCTACGTCCCTTTCCAGACTCTCAAACAACAATTTGAGACCATCATCGCGTTTTTCATCTTCAGACGATTCAAATCCCACTTGTCAGAATCTCATTGGCTGCCAAACGCACTCTCACGCGTCGATCTAACGTCGCTGCTCGGTCTGGTCAGCTTCGTTGTATATTCACCGGTTAGTCCTCTATGACGTACCATAGGCATAGCGGTAGGTGAAACCATCGTTTTATTGTAATTGCAGAATGAAAACAAAGTTGATATGGCCATTATAATTTTCTTTTGAGGGTTAATTAATTACTGATAATAAGTTCAACATCGTTTGTTGTTATCCAATACGTTATAAAGTCAACTGAATTAAGTCAAATTCCTCGTGATTAGTCCGTCTCTTACGTGAACTTGTACATTCGAATATGCGTCGCAGGTCACGCGAATCGATTATGAAGCTCACAGTTGTAGCTTAGGAAAGAAAAAATAAAAGAAGGATCGTATAGATCACAGCATATAGGTATAATATGATACGTAAAGCGATATCTGGTTTTTTTCTTTATAGTGGGAAACTTAAGAGTAAGATCGAGCCATCTTTTGCCATATTTTTGACAATTACTCTGGCCTTTACTTTTAAACATTTGACTATTAATTTAAGTGAAAAGAAATGTGAAAGGAAGACCATGTACAGACGTTACCAAATCCAGCCATTTCAGTAATTATGTAAACTTGGAATTTGGAAAAGAAACATCAAGTCAAAAACCAAATGACGTTTTCAAGATTATCTTGGTGGATAGATTCAAAGCTCTTAGAGGAAAAAGGTATTTACAGTTAGCACTCTGCGACGAAAAAAGCATTACAGATACTAATTTTGTGTTTGACAAATCCAAGTGTGAAGAAGAACTATGCTCTTCCACTGCCAGACAAAACAAAAACAAAATGTTTTACAGTCTGACAGGATTAGGGTCTTGTGATTAGTAACACGTGAACTTGATCCATTCATGTCTAAGTCTAACTAATTGGCTTTTTCACGAGTTCGGTGCTCGCTTCAACTTTTATAAAGCTTTTCCTTAAAGAATTTGGGTCAACATATTCATATTTTATTTATTTTCTTCTGGGATTGTGTGAGGACCTTGGGAGTAGAGGAGACCTTTGTCAATATGATGTTGGGTTAGGACAAGGATGGTGGAAGTGGTACCAACGTCAGAGCAGTTAATAGACTTTTAATCTGATTCGACATTAGAAGACGACGGGAGATTTCATACTATGGATTGGATCTTGACGACAACATTAAGGAATAAGGATTAAAAGAAGAAAACCTACAATATTTCACAAGTGAGGTGGGTGTCAAATATTTATGCTGGAGAAAAGAAATGAGGTGAAAGAGTTTATAAGCATATGACAAAAATATTAATCAATTCCTAATTAGTTAGTTTTGAACTTGTGATTTTATAAGCATATGACAAAAATATTAATCAATTCCTAATTAGTTAGTTTTGAACTTGTGATTTTCTTAAACTTAAATTAGTGTTGTTAAATCAGTGTAGACTTAGTCATTACAAGTAAGATCTTTAAAAAAACTGTTTATGTTATTACATGTGTAAGTGAGGTGAATTAATATTATCTCTATAATATTTTGAAGTCTTGATAAAATCCAAAGTTTGGAGAAATTGTTTAATGCTTATAAAAGTAATTATATTTAATGTTTAGATCTTATTAAGGTTAAGATGAGTTTATTATAATATAGAGTCCAATATTTAGTCAAAACTTAACATTATTTAGTTTTATAACCATAACTTTTGATAAGGATATTGAGTTGCAATTGTTAATTTATACCTTTGTAGCCAATCAATTGGATGCAAATTAATATATGACATTATTTTAATTAATGAAAAGGCTTTATTTATCTTTATGTATTAATTTAATTAATGTTTTATGTTTTTATACTAAAGGTAAAATCTTTAGAATAATTGTTGTGTAATTGAAATTATGATGAGATCATAATTATAAAATTCAATTTACACTTATATATTATTCCTAAATTTTCCTAGTTATAGTTTCATCAAGACGGGATATTGTTGGAACAGTAAAACTAGCACACATTATGTTTCTTTCTTATGAAGAAAGTAATTGAACTCATAAATTAAAGTATGGAGATATTTAAACTAATGTGTGGGTAATTATTAGAGAATAAGTTACTGAACTGACCTAATTATGATAATTCAAATGAAATATTACTTATGTGTCTGTGGATTATCTCATAGTGATGGTTGTATAATTGATCCTCAGACTTGAGATTATCGATGTATCTCGTATGGGAATTAATGTATTTTGATACTATTTATGAATTGTCCTAGGATAATTCAGTCGGTAGTAACTGGATACAGTATGAACGATATGGAAATAGTTGAGTAAGTCAATATAGAATTCATCACTCTAAAGTAATTAAAGAAAATATTCTACTGTTCTTAATTGATAGTGATTTATAAAATTCTCTGGCTAGAGTGAATTGATATTTGAAAAGGTGTTTTGTAAATTTCAATTATAAATCAATCACTAATTAGTAATAACGAACATAATTAGACCAAAAAAAGTAGACACTATATTCATACTCTGTCTAATTAGAATATTAGATAACGAAATAATTAAATTATTCACCATAGTGATGCATGGACAGGTTAAGTCATTCACTTTGATATTCTTGATGTTTGGGTAATTATGACATGTTGCTAGACGTCAATCATAATTTATGATTATGAATTGTTTAATTTAATAATGAAAGATAAATTAAAAGAAGTGTTAATTTATCTAATTCTAATTGTGAATTAGAAGTGTAATTTACAATCATTTTCAATTTATTAGGAACCTAATGGGTCACACATCAAAGAGCAATTTATGAAAGAAAATTCAATTTAATTAAGTTGGACTTAATTATAAAGTTTGAGAAACTTGGGATCAAATATGAGATATTTGATTTTATTAAAATTAAATAAATTAGAATTTGATTTGATTTTAATTATAATTATAATTAAAGATATTTAATTTTAATTAAAGACCTAAGGATTTTTCTATTTAAATGAAGGAAGAACATTAAGACGCTAGCATTTTTGTCTTCTTCTTCTCAAATCAGTCTTGAGAATTGCTCTGTAGATACCGTCAGAGGCTAAACAATTGAACAGCTCGTGATTGATTAATCGAAAAGATTTCAAAGGTTTTTTAACAGGAAGACAAACAAAGTACAATTTCTAATTCGTTTTTCCATTTTATACAAGTTTATTCAATTATTGGAATCCGCTCAGAATCTGTAAAATATTTTTTCTGTTGTAACCGTGATTTGTTCATGGTTGGATTTCAACAGCAATGACTCGAGAAGTTGTAAAAATTTTATAAAAAAATATCTATCATTTCATAAGAAGATATCAAGGATTGTATTGAACCTAAATAGGAGAATTTAGTGGAAAAAGCTTCATTTTTTATCAACTTCGAATATTATGTAATATTTTTATCATAACTTTTTATAAGAATATTTAATTAAAGTTATTTAACAGGCTATAATAATCTAAGAGAATTTTCAACAAGTCTTCCGAAGATAATAAGAGCTGATTTTGGCTAGCTGAACCCCCAAACAACAATTGCATTGGTTAGTCTAGCTGATCCCAACTGAACTTTAACTAAATGATTGCATAAGATTTTACATAAAAGCAATCCGCTAGCTAAATGTTGAGGTTGACTAACCAAACTCTAGCATGAGTTTTATAAACTAATTTTGTTACTATTTGTCGATAATTTTACACAAACTAAAAGGAAGACCCGTATCTAAGAGAAAAGTCAACTAGAAATGCAACATAGACCTTAGAAAGGGTAGTTTTAGTGACATTTAACATCAAGGATAGTAAGTTTAGTAGCATTAATTCAATTTCAATACATAAGAATATTCTGTACGGTTGACAAGTAGCATACGTTCAATTGTGCTTTCTAGGCTATGTGATGAGTTGATTAATTTATTGTTACTGATTGCTGATTTGTATGATTTATTTTGTTATACATGAATCAATTCATTGAGATTCGGTTAGTTTTATTAAAATCCTAAATAAGGGTTATGATAAAAATTAGCTTTAATTTTAAGGAAATTGGGAATTTCTAAAAATGATTATGAGTGTGAATGAGATGATAATTGACATATAGCCTCAATTACGAGTGAGTGAATGTTATAAAGACACTATGATTAAATGTGTGTCGTGAATGTTGGATATATGTCGTGATTGTTTCGAGGCCTATTAGAGGTGTATAAATGTGATTTATTTGTGATATGAGTATAGTATGAGGATTGGTCGACTTCGAACTCCAAAGTTAAATTAGGGTTAAAAGCAATTTGTTTGGGACCAAACTGAGATATAAACTAATTTATTTTTTCAGACAAATATCTGGATCCAAATTGGAATAAAAATCAATTCATTGATCGAGGCAATATCTAGTGCTTACCTTAGGTACGTAAATAGGGCATTGTGTGATTGTTTTTAATTACGACCATTGGCTATTGCATGTGACACTTGATATGGTATTGATATTTGATAATGCATGATTTTTTTTCTTAAAAAATTCTCGAAGATTATATAGTGCCATATAGGGATAATTGATAAGGTTTTTCTCATATAATGGATGAGGAGTAGGGCTCTTAACTGATTTTATTTATCTTTTTGCCTGTTGATGTATGCTACTATATTGTAATGATTTCAAATGAGGAACTGAAGAGGAGTTTAAAAACATAGGCAGAGTGTAACTGCATTCTTCGTAAAGTTGAATCATTAATAAATGGAGAGAGATATTCACATTAGTCATTATTGAGGTTATTCAGTATTATTGTTAGAATTTATATGTTAAAATTTTGGATAATTGATTTACAATTTATTTTTAAGATGTAGTTTATTAAGTTATTCTATTGAGGGTAAAAGATATAAACCTCCCCTATAGTTTACGAAATTCTAAAAAACCTCTGTGATCTTTAAATTTTTTGAAAAATCTTCTTCTGGTTTTCACGTTTTTTATTTAAAAAAAACCTCTTCTTTTAAGCTTTGAATAAAAAATCATAACAAAACATATGTTGTATGAACATCACCTATGGACTAATCAAATATTATTTATATGATGATTCAATATAACTTTTAAACTTGAATCAAGATAATTAAATCTGACACAAACAAATAATTTGTTATAATTATGTTTAGTTATTTATTTAAGTTGAATTTAATTTATTTTAGTTGATTTTAAAAGCTGAGTTAAGTTATTTTATTAGTAGTGTTTGATTAGTCTACGTTTGATATTTATACTATATATGTTTTGTCTTTATTTTTTAATCGAAGTCCAAAAGAAGAGGTTTTTCTAAAAAATGAAAATTAGAAAGAGTTTTCTTTCAGAATTTTAAAGATTAGGAATTTTTAAAAATTTCTTAAACTATAAAAGGGTTCTCTATCTTTTACCCTTCTATTAAATGTTATGAATTCAGCAGGTTGTTAACCTTAGTTATGGTGAGCCTTGAATGGTTAACCTTGCAATTAGCTGGAAGTCCACCGCGAGCCCATTAAGGTTGACTTAGCCTCTGTTTGATTGAGCTTATACCAGTAGAACTATTGTCAGTAAAGCTTTTTTCTGTAGATCTTTTTTGGGAAGAACTTTTCTAAGAAGCCAATTTACTGTTTGACTGTCATTTAAAAAAAAGAGCTTTTTCTGTAGATCTTTTCTGAGAAAAACTTTTCTAAGAAGCCAGTTGACTGGTTGACTGTCATTTTAAAAAGACCTTTTTCTAAAAAGCTTCATATAGTAGATTGTTTGGCAACATAAAAATCAAAAGTATTTTTAATTTTAACTATATTTTATTTTATAATGAAATGTATGCATATAAATATTATTTAAAGTATATTACACAATATGCAAAGCACAATATATTAATTATTATATAATTTTAAACCATATGAAACATAAATGAAAATATATCTAACTGAATCTTTTATTAAGATTATAACATAAGTAAACTAATATCGAAAATAAATATTAAAACATATAAAAAGCCAAATTATATTATATAAATCTCAAAATAAATATCCAAGTTGAGTATATAGTTAAATACATAATAAACGGGAAGATAGATTTGTATGTATTGTGAGAATTATGTGTAAAACATAAGGGCAAAAGGGACTAAAGAATATGCTCATTAATTGATCTGGAAAAATCTACCTGAAAAATACTTTTTTTAGAAACTCCAAATTTAAGCTTTTTGAAAAGCTGTATTTTGGTTGCCAAAAAAGCCATATCTATTAAAGTAGCGCTTTTTTATATTACAGTCAAACACTCATTTTTCTTAAAAAGACTTTTTTGATAGAGAAAAGTACTTATTGACCTCCCAAGAGCCTATACAAATAGGTACTTGGACTTAGGGTGAGACTTCTAAAGAAACTAACTCTATTTTTAAAAATATATATTACATTCATTTTAAATTTTAAGATAATAAATATTTGTTTATAAAATTGAAATCAATTTACAAACATTAATCAATATCAATAGATTTCAATAAGCCTGTAATCATTGCAATAGGATGAAGGAGGTTCTAAAATTTTGGCCAATAGGATGAAGGAGGTTCTTAAATTCCTCATCGGTGAGAATTAAGGAGCTTTTTTGGCCAATAGAGATATAGGGGACAATATCCTAATAGTGCAGGAGCTTCTTAAAGGTTACAATAGAAGAGGAGTCCCCAAAATTGCACTATTAAAATTGGCTTAAAGAAAGCATTTGATTATGTCAATTGGTGTTTCCTTCTACAAACATTGGAGGTTATGAACTTTCCCTTAAAGTTCATACAATGGATTCAAGAATGTATTACTACTGCTTCCTATCGGATTTTGATTAACGGATGCCCTACGGAGATGTTCAAAGGCAAGAAAGGTCTTAGGCAAGGGGATCCTCTATCTCCTTACCTATTTCTAATTTGTATGGAGGTTCTTACTCAAATTCTAAAGCACAACACCTCTTCGAATCCAAAATTCAGATTCCATTCAAAATGTAAGAAAATTTTACTAACTAGTTTATGTTTTACAGATGATCTTATTCTTCTAAGCAGGGCTAATGTTCACTCATTCACCTTATTGATGAATTTCCTCAATCTCTTTAAGGAGATGTTGGGGCTATGTGTGAATCAAAGTAAGAGCTTCCTCATCCTTTCCAAAAGTTCTTCTCAACTCTTAAATCTTCTATCTCAACTTACTGGAATGGAAGCAAAAGATCCTCCCTTGCTATACTTAGGGATCCCTATCTCTTCAAGGCAACTAAGGTTTTGTGAGTGCATTCCTTTGATTGATAAGATTCAGAAAAGATTGGGGGCTTGGGCAAATAGAGCTCTATCCTACGGAGGGAAAATACAACTTCTGAAATCTGTGATTTTGTCTATGAATTCCTACTGGTGCTCCTGTCTTTTTCTTTCAAAAGGGGTGATCAAAACAATTGAAAAACTGATGAAACAATTCTTATGGGGTAAAGGGAATGGCGAAAGAGGATTAGCAAAAGTTAGCTGGAAGACAATCTGCAAACCAAGAGAAGAAGAAGGGTTAGGCCTGGATTCTCTATTCAGCAAAAACAAACTTCGCACTTCCAAGCGGATTTGGAAACTACTCAGTGATAAATAGACCATGTGGACTATTTGGATCCATTCCTATATAATAAAAGGAGGAAGTTTGTGGGCCCTCAAGCCCAAAATAGCTATACTTGGTTCTTTAACCAATTGCTCAGATTAAGAGAGGATATGTTTCACCATATTCAATGTCAGATTGGGGCAGGAGATAGAATTTCTCTATGGTATGACAATTGGACAGGGAATGGATCACTAATTCATAATCAATTGGCCAGATCTCTACTATGTCGATTTCCTAAGGATTCAAAGCTTCAAGCAATTTTCAGTAATGGGAATTGTACCCTCCCCCCAGCTGAGGTGAGATTGATATCCCTGCCTCAATTTAGAAGTCAGGGGGAGAGGGATATCTACTTGTGGAAAGGAATTCCTATTTCAGAAACCACTACAAAAGATGTAAGAAGAATGAGGGAGAGGTCTGCTGATCTGGTCGGATGGGATAAGCTAATATGGAACAAGGTTCTTAGACCCATTATGAGTTTCCTGCTTTGGCTCATTATGCTGAACAGACTAAGCACTCTGAATAGGTTGAATTTCCTAACCATTCCTAAGACCTGTACTCTATGCAAGCAGGAGGATGAATCTAGAGATCATTTATTCTTTGACTATATGTTCTCAAAGGAAGTTTGGGCAAAGATCTCTAATCTAAGCTTTCCTGATTTCTCCTATGGAAGTATAATAGATATACTATTGGATATCCATCATTTGCAGATGACTAAACATGAGAAGGAAATCTTGTTATTATCGTCTGCTACATGCGCTCAAGTTATTTGGAATGAAAGGAATGGTAGAAGATTTAGAGACCAGACTAACTCTCTAAATTCTATCATTGAACTCACTACTACAAGCATCAGGAAACAACTGATCATCCATCAATTCAACTGACACTGCAGTGGTAGACTGACCAGTATATGGAGATTATAGCCTACATGAATCCCTAAAGTTATAATACTCAATGAAAGCCAAATCTCACAACTCTATACTCGCATAACCCATATCTCAATACTAAGGATCTATGCACCATTCAAGGAAGAATTACCTGGGTCTTCTATCATCTATAGTGATCTGTTACAACCTCCAACGAAGATAACCCAATTCGCCTCCTCCCTACATGACACAGGATTTGATAAGAAGTCAGCTTATCAGCTCTCTGATGAGAGAGTTAGCAGAACGAGTAGCGAAGGGTAAGAAATTAGGAGAAATCCTACCTAGTTGGTGTTTCCAAGCTTGGTTCACCGTTTGCTAACGCCTCAATGAGATCTGTCTCCCCACTGAAATTTGGAGAAAAAGAGTTTTATTATGGAAAGATTCTAGGCCTAATTGATGATCTAAGGACCAGTACCTATCAATGTTTGCTGTCACAAGTCGACAAGAGAGGGGTGTGCCTGCGTTGACAGATCCTTCTCCGACAGAGTTTCCTCGCCCTCGTCGCTTAACCATCGCCAACCCTAATCGGGCAATGTCTGAATGTTTTCCGTAAAGAAGGAGACCGTTTTACTCTTTTGGTTGTCGTTAGTTATGTAATGCGTCGTCGTTTGTTATATCCGTATAATGGGAGCACGTCGTCGTTTGGTATAACTGTTTTATGGGAGCAAGTGGTTCTCTAGCTATTCACCCGATATATTATACCATTCATCAATGAGAATTTTTTAATTTCTAAAAAAATAGATTTCAATCATTTTAAAATTTGTGTATATTAATATTACTCTATAATATGTTATAAAATTATAAATTTAGTATCTCTAAATATAACTAAAGTATTATAGAAAATAATGGATTACATGTGAAAGTAAATTAACGTATATAAAAAGAAATTCCCAATGTACCTTAATCATTTTAAAATTTTTCATTCGCCAAAATTTCATATGTGGTAAGTTTGGGTGAAAACAAATATAGTTTTAATAAAAATATATACTAAATTGATATTTTTAAAATAATAAATATTTATTTACAAAATTAAGATCAGTTTCCAAATATTAAAGATTATTACTTATTAATATAATTCAATTATTTTAAATTTTTGGCACTAAATATTAGTTTATAATATAATGTTAAAGTTTTACATTTAGTAATTTCTAAGGACATAAATAAATCATTATGAAAAATGAATGAACTACATGTGAAAATAAATTAACATATATAAAAATAAGAATAAAAAATATAAACCTCCTTTAAAGTTTAAAAAACCTTAAAAAACATCCTAATCTTTAAAATTCTTGAAAAAAAACACTCCCTATAGTTTTTAATTCTTCAAAAAAAATTCTCTTAGACTTCGATTAAAAAATAGTGACAATACACATATAATATGACCATTAAATGTGGACTAATTAAATATTGTTTACTTAATGTTTCAATCCAACTTTTAAACTTGAACTTGAACTAATTAAATTTAACTTAAATTAATAGTTTAAGACAATTATTTGGGTCAAGTTTAAGAGCTTAACTAAGTTACCATATTAGTGAAATTTGATTAGTTCACGTCTGATACTCATGTTTATGTGTCTCGTCATTATTTTTTTGAAATTCAGGAAAAGGAATTTCTATAAAAACTGAAAACTGAAATAAGTTTTTATGAAATAAGTTTTTATGATAATTTTAAAAACACGGAGTTTTTATAAGATTTCTTAAAATATTGAGGATGTTTATGTTTTCATCCTAAAAATTAATTATTAGTATACTTCAACAATTTTAAATTTGTGTACATTAATATCACTTTAATATATAATATAAAATTATATATTTATTAATCTTAAATATACAAATAAAGCATTATGCAAAATAACTTCATACGTGAATATCTATAAGATTTTAAATATAAATAATATTGAATATATCAATCATAAAAATGAACTAAAATATAAATTATACATCTTTTTATTGTACTAATTAGTTATCCTTTAAAACCCAAGATACACAAATTATGTTCATTTTTTAATATATAATGTAACTCAAATTGATATTTATTTTGAATAAATGTACTTATAGAATCAAAGCATATCATTAACTATTTAAAATAAATGCATTTATGAATTTCTTATAGATTAAGTAACTTTTAAAAATCTTCTAATCGTTAAAGCTCTCTTTTATTTTCAATTTTTAGAAAAAAAAACCTTTCCTATTATATTTTCATTAAAAATAGTAGAGGAACATGCATAACTTGAACGTCATATGTAGGCTAATCAAATATTGTCGATATGATGATCCACCTCAACTTGAACTATCTAAACTAACTTAAACCGCTAATTTAAGATAATTAAACCAAATTGTGTATTTTGGATTAAGTTTAATCAGCTCGAATCAAGTTTAAAATTTAGGTTGAGTTGTCATATAAATAATATCGATTAATTCCCATGTGATGTTTATGTTATGTAGGTTTCATCGTTATTTTTTAGCAAAAGCCTAAGAGAAAAAAATTCTAAAAAATAAAAAATCATAAAGATTTTTTCTAAAATTTTTGAAGATTATGAGTTGTTTTAAAAGTTATTTAAACCATATGAGAGCATTATATCTTTGACCCTAAATTAAATCTATATCTATATTCTCTAAGAGTTTGACAAAGGTACAAATTATCCCCTAAAGTTTCCTAAAAAGTCTAATTTCATTCGTATTGTTATCTATAATATCATGTTACACCTTATTATTTTCAAAACAGCACTCTAAACCAAAAAAAAGTTAAGTTTTTGGTAGTTTTTAAGATATGAGCCATCAATTTAGCCTATTTGATATCACAACTAGGTAATGTATTGTGGACCATCAAGACATTGATATAATCTTTAAAATAATTTTTTAAAGCATTTGTTAAAAGGGTGATTTTTACCTTAATATTTTTCAAAAGGTCAAAATTCTCTGCCCTTGTTTAGGTGCGATAAGTTACATTTTATTATTATTAGCGTACAAAGTGGTACTAATGATAATGATAGGCGCTTGGATCTTTTGGGAAATATTAAGACACAAATCACACTTTGGCCGTAGAATTTCAAAAGTAGTACAAATGATAATGATAGAAGCTTCGATCTTTTGTAAAAAAATATTAAGACAAAAATCACACCTTTGGCCTTAGAATTTCAAAACCGGTAAGTGCTTAATAAAGTAGTTCTAATTTTCCTAATAAATAATTCATATAAATTACTTATATGGATTTGAATAATGACTTACAAATAATATATTATAATATTATATTTAATCAAGGATCCATGATTATTTATTTAAATTTTGTTATATTAAAAGCTTATCTACTATTAAATATTTGTATTTGATAAATAAAATTCAAAGTTTTTCAAGTTATCTCAATAATATAATCTTTAATGATAAAACTAAAATATTTTAAAATATGTATATATATTTTTTCTTTAGATTTTTAAGATGGTTGCATATATAACGAATTTACAAAAAATTAATTTTCCAAAAAAGAGGTTGTACAATGATTTAATAAATAGAACTAGTCATACTTATATAGGATATGATAGTTATTCTACATATATGGACTGTTAAAGTGAATCAAAATTTAAATTTGTAAAATATTAAATTTTAATAACAATAAATACATAATATAAAAAGTACAAGGAAATTTAAAAGTATTTTAAGGAGTAAATGAGACTTCAAGCATACGTTAGATGTTAATATAAATATATTTTTAAGTTATGTAAAAGCACAATCCTAATTTTCAATATCTCATTAGCAATATATATTGTATACATAAAGGATTATATTTATATGTGTGTGTGTGTAATATTTAAATAAATATATTTGTCTGTCACTACAAGAAAATGCATTAAATAGGGACGAAATATCAGGGACGAAAGTAATTCTGTCTATAATCACCGACGGAGGAAATATTACGTCGGAAAAAGAAGATGGGAAGGCAGTGTTTTCCAACGGTGTATATTCCGTTGGTGAGAGTCGTCTGAAAACGTTTAAAAAACTAACAAAAACGACGCCTTTTTGGTTAACATTTTAAGCCCCCGAAACACTCCTCCCCTCCCATTCTCCCGCGCTTCTCTCCTCTTCTCCTTTGTCCGTCGGCTGGAACTCTGCTGTCACCACCTGCAACCGCCATCGCCGCTGCCGTCTGCTCTAGACATCGTGGTCGACGCGAAGGTCGCCGGCTTCCCCTGCTCTGGTGGTAACAGCCGAAGGTACTTTGCACGTTTCTACCTCTCCTGTGTTGACAATCGGTGGAGTTGATTTGAGGTTAATTGGATTTTGTTGTTTGATTAAAAATTAGTTTGGTGAGTATTATTGAATGGGTATGCTATTTGTTGTAGATTAAAGGGAAGAATGGAAAATTTTGTTGAATTAGGGATGATAAAATGTGTGCATATCATGTATTTGACAAAATGCCTATAGGTGTTTTTGTTGAATTGTTGTTGAAGTTTAAGTAATATTGGTGTTGTTTTGCATGAAGTTTAGAATGTAGTATTGGTGTTGATTTTGATTAAGTAGTTTCAATTTTGTTTAAAAATATAGGACTTAAATTGTTAATATGATTATATATGTATGCATAATGATTATGTATAAGATTAATAAACTTTAAATCTGTTGAATATTTTTGATATTGTTTTATTAAATTAAATAATTTTAAATTAAGTATATATTTGTTTAATTATTAACTCCTATTTCATTGTTAAAGTATATATTGTAAAGATATTTTCAATTTAATTAAAGTACAATTTAATAATTATTAAATAAAATTACAAATATTAAATACAGTTAATAACTTAAATTAAATAAAGAAAAATATTTATGAAAAATAAATGCAATTAATTAAATTATCCATAATTTTAATGAATAACTTATATATTTTGTGCTCAATTAAATAAGCATTCTTACTTTTAATTAAAAGGTATAATTTGTTATATAATTTGTTATTAATAAATGGATAGTAATTAACATGAATTTAATTTAAATATGAATAAGTTATATATTTTCTGCTCAATTAAACAAACATTCTTACTTTCAATTAAATGGTATAATTTGTTATATAATTTGTTATTAATAAATGGATAGTAATGAAGATGAATTTCAATTTAAATATGAATAAGTTATATATTTTTGGCTCAATTAAACAAACAATCTTTCTTTTAATTAAATGGTATAATTTGTTATATATATTGTTATTAATAAATGGATAGTAATTAAGAAGAATTTAATTAAAATATGAATAAGTTATATATTTTGTGCTCAATTAAACAAACATTCTTACTTTTAATTACTATGATATAATTTGTTATATATATTTTTATTAATAAATGTATAGTAATTAAGATGAATTTAATTTAAATATGAATAAGTTATATATTTAGGGCTCAATTAAATAAACATTCTTACTTTTAATTAAATGGTATAATTTGTTATATGTATTGTGATTAATAAATGGATAGTAATTAAGATGAAATGAATAAGTTATATATTTTGTGCTCAATTAAACAAACATTCTTACTTCTAATTAAATGATATAATTTGTTATATATATTTTTATTTATAAATGGATAGTAATTAAGATGAATTTCATTAAAATATGAATAAGTTATATATTTTGTGCTTAATTAAACAAAAATTCTTACTTTTAATTGAATGGTATAATTTGTTATATATATTGTTACTAATAAGTGGATAGTAATTAAGATGAATTGAATATAAATATGAATAAGGTATATATTTTGTGCTCAATTAAACAAACATTTTTACTTTTAATAAAATGGTATAATTTGTTATATATATTGTTATTAATAAATGGATAGTAATTAAGATGAATTTAATTAAAATATGAATAAGTTTTATATTTTTGCTCAATTAAACAAACATTCTTACTTTTAATTACTATGGTATAATTTGTTATATATATTGTTATTAATAAATTTATAGTAATTAAGATGAATTTAATTTAAATATGAATAAGTTATATATTTTGGGCTCAATTAGACAAACATTCTTACTTTTAATTAAATGGTATAATTTGTTATATGTATTGCGATTAATAAATGGATAGTAATTAAGATGAAATGAATATAGATATGAATAAGTTATATATTTTGTGCTCAATTAAACAAACATTCTTACTTTTAATTAAATTGGCATAATTTGTTATATGTATTGTGATTAATAAATGGATAGTGATTAAGATGAATTTCACTTTAAATATGAATAAGTTATATATTTTGTGCTTAATTAAAAAAAATTCTTACTTTAAATAATTTGGTATAATTTGTTACACGTATTGTTATATATGATAAAAGCTTTCTAACCTGTGGACAAATGTGTGCTTTGTTGTAGGTACTTTTTTGTTTCCAGTACATTCATTTTTACCGAGTTTGAAGAGCAGCTTTACCAGGTATTTAAATCTATCTTCGACTTAATCTATTGCCTACGTTTGTGTTTTGGTTAAGGTAAGTGAATATGTTGTTGTCTACAGATTTTTTATACTAGGTATATTTTGGGTCGTTCTTTGGCAAAATGAACTTCAATTCATCATTAAAGTAATATAGGATTTACCGGAAGTTAGACGATAGTTGCAGTTACCTTAACTTATGCAATCGTTGATTTCTTGTATTCATTTTCCGTCGTTATTAACCCCTTGTCTTAACTTTTCATTATCGACTATCGACATTCTTCACGCAGTTCGTGAAAAATGTTGATGACTTGAAACAATTTATTAAAATAAGTATTCATATTTTGATGAATACTTATTGAAAAAAACCTCTCACATACATGATCAGAAACATGTATGTCAGATCTCTAGTATAGGTTCGTGTAGTACATTTGAACCCATAAAATTTAACGAAACTTTCGTCATTGCAAAAACCATGATGCTAATTGAAGAAAAATAGGAGGAGCTTGTGAGTCACTACTAGAATGAGGCTCAAGTCATATATTGTTTCTTACATGTTCTGTATACAATGTCGAGCATGAAGGACTCTAACTATGGCCTCACTGTTTTACATTAACATCCTTGCAAAAATGAGTTATGTTGATAGATCTTGGATGTATAGATAAGCAACACTTGATGGTTACATTAATCCTGAATTTGTTGCTGGAGTTGAAGCCTTTATTCAGTATGCTTGTTCTCAACCTGCATATATGGATGGGCCGAAGATCAAATGTCCATGTAAAAAGTGCAAACACAAATGTTTCCTTCCGATTGAAGAAGTTAATGGGCATTTGCTGAGGAAAGGGTTTGTCCCAAATTATTTTGAGTGGACAAGACATGGGAAAGTTGGCATTTGTAGCAATTCAAGGAATAATCAGGCAGAATCGTCTGTGGATGTCAATGAGTTTGAAGGGGGGTTGGATTTGGAGCAAATTATGTTGAAAAGATTGGAAATCCGTACAGGCAAATGGTTTATGATTCAAGACCTACTACCTTTCACGAAAATTTGGGAAATCTTGAAGAAGAACCGAACCCACATGCAAAACAATTCTTTGACTTACTACATTCAGCAGACCAAGAGTTATGGCCAAATTGTGAGACAATGACCCAATTGTCTTCGATT
>JANKOE010000009.1:28200962-28226727 GCA_026284465.1 Erythroxylum citrifolium | reverse complement strand
CGGGGTGGATGGCCATCAAGGTCGATCTCGAGAAGGCTTACGATAGAGTCAGATGGGATTTCTTGCAGGATACTCTTGTCGATGCTGGGCTTCCTTCGAATCTTATCAGACTCATTATGACCTGTGTCTCGACTTCTTCTATGCAAGTATTATGGAATGGTGGAGTGACGGATGAGTTCAAGCCTACTCGTGGACTCCGACAAGAGTGTCCTCTTTCTCCTTACCTTTTTGTTATGGGGATGGAGAGGTTGGGACATTTGATCCAGATTGTTGTTGCGAATAATTGTTGGAAGCCTATCAAACTTGCAGCCTCCAGCGTCTACTGGCAGCCTCCAGCGTCGGGATGGACCAAGCTGAATGTGGATGGCGCCGTCGATCCGTTGACTGGAGCTGCTGCTGCAGGTGGTGTCTTACGCAGCACCAATGGTTCGTGACTGGCCGGTTTCGCTCACAATCTTGGCATCCGTTCGGTTACAAATGCGGAACTGTGGGGGTTGCTTGATGGCTTGCAACTCACTTGGAGTATGGGCATCAACAAGGTCGAGGTTGAGAGTGATAACATATTGGTGATTCAATGGCTCACTAATCATCTCCAAGAGAGTACGAACAATGCACTCGTCTGCAGCATTCGGGAGCTGTTTTCACGCAGTTGGCAAGTCAAGATTCATCACGTTCTTAGAGAGGAAAACGCTACAGCTGATGCTGTGGCTCGGATTAGACCTGAGGTGTCTTTGGGTATGGTGGTTTTTCAACAGCCCCTAGATGTTATAGGACGCACTCTCCATGATGATCGCATGGGTGTTAGTCGCACTCAGCACATTAATCATGTTCTTAGCTCTAGCTAGTTGTTAGCTCTTTTATTTACAAAAAAAAAGTTTTGTTTGTTAAACTCTTAGACTATGTCTTAATGAAGTACTTACATAATAATAGTATCAATTAATAAGTAAATGAAACTGATCCATTATGCGCATGTAATGTACAGAATGCAACAACTTCAGTCCCACAGCATTGAAGTTACTCTGAAGAAGCACTCAGGCTTGAGCAGTCAAATATGTGTATCGAGGAAGAGAGTAAAAAGTAGATCAGTCAGCCACTTTCTAGGAATCCATTTGGCAATATTTTCCAGGGCACTGATGATGAAAATATTCTTCTTCTGCGTGTTGTGGAAGGTCGATTGCTTAAAGTAATATGCTAAACGGCCTACTTTGTTTGGCCCAAAAATTTAAGCTGTCGGTTGATCCTTTCGTTTGTTACTTTATCTGCAACTTTTCTGATTTGAAGGAATTCAACTTCCCCTTATAATCAATCGCTTTCTTGTGATATTCAATTTTGCTGCTTTATATCTATTTATTTAGTTAATGCTACAAGAATAGAAAAAAGAGTAATGATTCATCTTACCAAAAGAATAGAAGTTTACATATGAATTTTCAAGCTATTGAGCCGATGAGTTTGTTTTCTACTTCTCTGTCCTTTTGCGTTTATTGTTTAGTGGCTACATGATAACAATCTATGATAAGCTTGGAACAAAAGACTGGGTTGTTCCTTACCAAAAAAAAAAAAAAAAGACTGGGTTGTTGATTGATGGAGATTCTTCATCACCCCCTAGTACTCCTACTATAGTGGCCAGCTGCAAAAGACATACACTTTACTTGAGAACGGGCACATGTAGATCAAAGCTTTGTAAACAAGAAGACTAATCACCTCCTCTAAATCTATTGGAGGCCTCCCAAGGAGACTATTTCCATATGTGACGCAAACTACAATATTTAAACCGAGTTAATTACGAGTTTATGTTCTCGAACTTTAAAATTTTAGGTTATGTAATGTTAAATTGTTAATTAAAGAGGAATGAACCCTGTCATGAAACTAGGATGGCCGCACGGTTAGCTCGGTTGGCAATCTAGTAGAATAACTTGGGATAAGGACCAAGGTTCGATTCTCAGTAACGGGAGCGCATGGGCCGCTCTATTAGGTGATCGACCAAGATCAAACCGTAGTTTAACCCCTCACAATCTGGTCGGGCTCGGGTGTGAGGACAGCTGGAGTGATTGATTCTACTTTTTGAGATAAGGATAAGCCATGAAATGAAAATACCATTTCCTTTCGATTAAACTCCCAAGGAAAATCATCCATGTCCTTTCCTCAAAGTACATCATAGAACTTTTACAGACATGTTTTTAATAAATATTATTGCCTTTAGACCATGTTTAAGAAAAGAATGTGCGTGGTTTACCATTCAACCCAAAACATATCTTGTTTAGACTCATATAATTAGAAACAATTTCATATACTGTAGAAAGCAAACCTAAGTGTGAAAAGCAGACATAGGGGCAGTGTAGAAAGTGGACTTCCATGTCATGTGACCCTTTAAGCAAGAATACGTTTCTCGTCCCTACGTATATAAGGACCCCATAAAGGAATAATGCATGGCCAAATCAAAACTCACAGATGCCCTCTCGCTCTCGCTCTCGCTCTCTCTCTCTCTCTCTCTCCATCTTGTGTATAACAGTTGAGGGGAATTTCGCCTGGTTCGATGTCATTCATTTGAAGCTCATATAGCTGTTGACTAACTGAATGATTTCGGACCAGGCTTCATTCCCCCCAACCACGTGCATCTGATTGGCTTTTGCGGGGTCTAACATATGAATTTTGTATCTTTTGCTCGTGAACCGAAGAGTGTAACCTTATATATGGTTGTATCACTGACATTTAATTCATCTTCAACTCTGGTTTTGTTGCAGAACTGAGAAATGCTAGAAAGATCAGTTCATTACTATCTCCTGCTTCATAAATGTCGGCCAGCTATATATATTTCCTCTTCATTTCGTGATCAAGAATAATTAGAATGAAGATAGAAAGTAAAAGAAACGGGGAGCGCCATAGATATGAAGTAATGATACTTCAAAGAGGCAGCTGCAATTTTGAGGTATAATCTGGATTCCTGTCTCTTTCAATAAGCTTAGTTTGATAAGTTAATTTAACGAATATAGTCATGTTAATGTATATATCTGACTTTAAAACCAGGTTTTCCTTGTCTTTTCGGGTTAGTTCATACAGCTTTGGCTTGAAGAAATTAACAACAAATACGTGTGCAAGTTTTGCACTACGACTACTAAACATTGCCTGTGTGCGTGTGACAGGGAAGTGAGCTTTGAGTTTTACTTGTTATTTTTTCTTGTAAGGATCATCTCATCATAGCCTTTAGTTTGTGCATGTCAAAATCTTCTCTCCAGATGGATCAGAAATTAACTATTGTGGTATTGCTCCAAACCCCAAAATTCATAGCTACCATGGAAAAATAAGTTTTACCTGTCAAGGTCATAAATACAGGTGGGTCATATCTAGCGGAGGTTGTGAAAGGAACCGTACTTCCATGGCTGCAAGTATATAGAACTACTATTCCAATATCTATATATCTCTGCGCGTCAAGAAGCTTAAAGTGAACAGGCAGTTCTTTTAGCACAGACATGACATGACAACAATATAAATGTCTGTTAGTGAAATTTACCGTCAAGTATTCTTCTGGTGATTCCACGTGGAAAGTCGAGGCCAAAAAGTTGGAGTCAAGGAGTACCCCCTTTGTCGGGACGAAGACTGAAGGGAGATATAGCATTGTTGCCTTTAACATTTATATGGGAGCAAGAGTCATAATCGTAGTATTCTATGCTTAACCTACATATTGCTAATGTGAAAGCACGATACTTTTTACATTCATTAGACATGATATGAAAACACTAAAAGAGATAAAGGAAGTTAAAAGGTTACCAAGCAAGCTAGTCTCGCTACTTTCACCATTTTTGTTTTCCTTGTGTTGGTATTAAACGAATTTGCATACCAAACAACATGGATAAATCAAATGATGAGCGACTTTTATGGTCCAAGTGGCTATAAAGACTCCTTAAATATTTCAATGTTGGGATCGAGTTCTGAGTTTGAATTTTTATAATAATTCATTATGTATTTTTAAATGTTGGAAATTTGAATTTGCTTTACTACTTGTTTAATCTTGAATTATTAATTAATTAAATGATTTATTTAGTATGCATAATAAGTAAATTATTTCTCAATAATAAAGACTATGATTTGCTTTGTGTGAGAGTTGTAATGATTATTTGTATCATAAATTGTTGATTCAATGAAATATATTATTATGTATATTTAAGAAATTATTTAATATATACCAAAAATACTAGCTATAATTTCAAAGTTATTAAAAAAAACTACACCATAAAAGCTTTAAAAAGTACAGGATATTGGAGTTTGGTACTTAAAACATGAAAAATGGGATGTCATACAATTCCTTAAACTTCTTTAGTGGGGCAATGATTCTGGAAATACATTCTTCTAAGATCCATAAATCTTTAACACTTGAACAAACTATTAAGTGACCGTTTTGATTTTGATGACCTACATACATAAGACCTGCAAAATATATATCTACCACTTAAAATTTCTACATAATTCAATCCAAAATCTCAATATTTGGAAATTCTTGAAGGAGCTAGTCCCACTATTTGAACCTTTACCTGATAGCCACCCTCCATGATATTGGCTGAAATGAGAAATTAAGGAAATCCTTTAGTAGCTTAAAATCAGGCTTCGTAGTAGTTAAGAGCATTAAGATCCTATTATCCTGCGACTGAAGAAGGAAAAGCCCTCTTATGCTGATTTCTTTCAACATTAAACATTTTCGTAAAAAGATGATGATATATATTAGTTGCATATGACAAAAAGAAATTGTATATTAGTTGAGGAGAGGGCTAGTTACCCCTGAATGCCATCAACCACAGTAAACTGGACCTGCGTGATCAGCACAACTGTAGCTACGTCATTGATGTGGGTCCTGGAATTGGAGTGATTTGAGTAGAATACTGTTGTCTACCATATTTTTTGGTGCCCATATCCAGACTCTGACATGACAATTAAAAGGTGGTGAATGATTTGGAAAAAGAGGAGAGGGTAGTTAGGTAAAGCAAAAATTCTTTTGAAGAATTGTCCGTCTCTTTTCGCATAAAAATGTCTTTGAACGGGGAATAGATTCCAAGGAACACTACTTGAATAGCAGACAACCTTACTACAGTTTGGAAGGTGATGGCTACATAAAACACAATCTCCTTATCAACTCCTTCCATTACATAATCTACTTCTGCAATAACGAAAACCTGTTTCTATAATCTCCACTTGAATATTATCAGCCTCTCGAGTATGTTAACAGGACTAGCTTCAGAATCTACAACTGCCTAATACAAGCTCTTGTCACTTGATTGTGCTTCGTATATCTCTGATGAAAAGCACGAGGATTATCCATTAGACAATTAGTCCACGACTGCAAAATATCTTAACCTAACAAATATTAGAATTACAAACTTCTTATTTACCAATATCACTGTGCAATATCACTAAATCAACATGCATGTGCTATCGTGAATTTGATAAAGACATGTAAGCCTGCAGCTTTACCTGAAGCTCATGCTCACGCATATTGCTTTCACTACTGACCACAGGCAGTGAACCAAGAGTTTCTGACTATGCCTATTCAGAGAAGTAGCACATTCATATGTCTGCTACCAACTCTGAACTTCTTTTCATGCTTAAAGTAAGGTGACATTTCGCTACACTTCATTATCTCTTCTGTAGCAGAATTCGAAATCTAATTTTTCTTAAGAGAGAGCCGCTAGCTACAATAAGTCTCAGATACCTCTTTCAGTGAAAATAAATCAATGCTTTATGGCGATGATTCCCATACATGAACATAATAAGCTACCCGCCTACTATCTACACAATAATCTTCATCAGATGAGAAAAGCAGCTAGCAATTGTCCACATTTCCGATTCACAAATTATCCAGCTCGATGATATAAACGATCTAACTAGTTTTAGTAGCTTATGTAAAACAGTAAACGCATTCACCTTTAAGGTTTGCAATATAGTCCCCCATCTCACGAACTATCCTCTGGGCATAATTTTTGTTAATACGGAAACATATTCCATCGGTGCCAGCAAAAATTAATGAATCATCTAAACCGTGCAAGCTGACATTTAACTAAAACACTGCCTCTAAATATATTCTCTCAAGTGACAAAAGAAGTATGTTCCATTCAGAATTAAAAAGAAAATCAATTACAATGTCCACATTATTGAATTACCTCTATGAATGGATAATATCTCTTCAACTTTCAATATTGCTGATTTTTCACCTTACTTCCATGAAACAAAGCCTGGATATGTTGACAATAACTCGAGGTCAAGTTCCTTGACAAGTGGAGGTAAATGATTAGACATTTGAATTCTTAAACTGATTGAGGCATTTACCATTACATGATTACATCTTATCTAACATTCTTCTTTGTATTTTTTTCGGCCAGAGTAAGATATTGACTAGTATGTGATCCCGTGTTATCCAACATTCCTTTACGCATTTCTTTCTCTTTGGGAAAAATGGAAAATTGACGAGCACATGATCATGCCTTATATAACAGCCTTCTATGCAAGGTTTTGAATAATTTTCTATTTTATTTTATTTGTATTTCCTATTTTACTCAATCTCTTTGATTCTTTTCCTATTTTATTTAGAATTTTTTTAAATGAATTAGAAATATCATATTTTATCTAGAACTCTTCCTAAGATAAATTAGAGTTTCCTACTTTGTTTAGAACTCTTCCTAAGATGAATTAGGATTTATGTAAACCTAACAACTTTTGAAAGAGATTAGAATAATTCTCCAACAATAAAATTTATTTGCTTTTTGATAATTTTTATCTTACATATCTTATATTGCAATTGTATTTGTTTATCTTTTCTACTGCATCAGGTAGTATCAGAGCTATGAATCTCATCAAGCTTGTTCTTTCTGACAATGACAAATAATCTTGATGACAACGATCAAGGATTATTCGATGTTCGGAGAAGAATCGAAGAACATGGGATAACTATTCGCAATATTGAACAACAATTGGCTACAATCAAAGGGCAACTGCAAATATTAATGTAAAGCGACAATAACCTAAGATTTGAAGAAATAGCTGACATGGAAGTTACCCTTACACTACCTCAAATTCTAACATCTTTTATAAGAGCTGATGAACCTAGCAATGATAAGGAAAATATCCCAAGAGAAGATTGTCGTACATAAAGTGGGATGATCTTAGTACAAACTAAAGGTAAATATTATATCCTTAAGTGATGACCTTGATATAGAAGCCCTTTTGGATTAGTTAGAAGAAGTAGAAGATTTCTTTAATTATACTGAATTTGTAGATGAGAGGAAGGTAAAGTTAGTTGCTTATCGGCTTAAGGGAGGGTTGTCGTTTGATAGAATCAATTGAAGGAGAATAGAGAAAAGAGGGGTGAGCTCCAGTGTCTACTTGGGAAAGGATGAAGCAATTATTTAGGAGACGATTTTTGCCTCCAGATTATAAGCAATATTTGTTCAACGCTTATCACAATTGCATTCAAGGGAATAAGACTATTATAAGTATATTGTTGAGTTTCTAAAATTGGCAGCCCGAAATAATTTGGGAAAACTCAAACCACAATAAGTTGCTCGATATTTGAGGGGATTGAAGCCAATAATTTGGGATACAATTGGCATTCAAATGGCCTTGAATGCTCATGAATCAAGGAATTTGGCTATGGGGACTAAGATGTTGATCAATGAGAGGTCACAAGATTATAGGAGAATGGGGAATAATGAGAGACAGATAAGTGAAAAAGGAAAAGAAGTTGTTAGCTTTACTAAGGGAAATAACAATAGCGAAAATTGTTAAAGATGGAAATCAGGTCCAACCTTGCCCAACCCTACCCAAAGTTAACAGGCTTGGCCCCAGTTGACCAAGCCTTAGAATCAATTTTTTTCAAAAAGTTAGACCTAAAGTCGACCTTGGACTCAGATTGCCTAGGTCAGCTTGACTTGATACTTATAAACGACATCATTTTTATTTTTTAATTTGAAAAAAATAGTTCGGGCAAAGCCAAATCGAGCTTGAACTTAGGCTAGGTTGCCTTAGGCTTGTAGAGCTCGGGTTCAGGCCTCCTGTCTAGGGCTCGATAGGTCATTGTGTAATAGCCTAGATCACCCGCTCACAGATATTGTTAGCTTTGGACCTTAGTCCAGCCAAGCCCTCAAGGTTTTTCTTTTCCCGATGCCTTCCCAAGAGGTCACCCATCCTAGAGCTACTCTCACCCAAGCACATTTAACCTCAGAGTTCCGATGGAATCTGGTGCATGAGATCATGAAAAACGCGTCTGTAAGGGAGAGGTATCCATACCCTTATAAGGCATACTTCGTTCCCCTCTTCAACCGACGTGGGATCTCACACATTGGGTTGGACTAAGGCCTAGCCTAGGCCTACTCGACCCATTTTCATCCTTAGAAATTCGAGTAAACAAACTACACCAGCTACTAAACCCATCAATCTTTATATTGAACTAGCCCTTTTAAAGTGCTTTAAATGTGAAGAACTAGACCGCCATTTTAATGAATGTTTGAAGCAAAAATTTGTCAACGTAGTAGAGTAAGTAGCGGGAGATTATGAGGAAAATCTATATAGAACAATGTTATGAATACTGTGTCATTATCGGTATTGAATTTAGTTATAATATGATACAGTACTAGTACAGACATTATTGGGTACCGTTCAAGTAATTGTTAAAATTATAAAATAGTCCTTGAATTTTATAAAATTAAAAAATAGTCCCTCAACAATTGATAATTTATATTTAATTTTTAGTTTTAGTTTTGGTTTTTATTATTTAATATTCATATTAATTTTTAACTTTCTAGTCAACAAAACATGTAAATCATCTCATTTTTAAATATAAGTATGTTAAGATTTTTCAAAATCTTATTTAATTGATATCTAAATATCAATTACTTATATTTGTTAATATTTAATATTTTCTTACATATTTATTCCTATAAATAAATATATATATATATTATTTATTTTAGTATTAATTTTTATATTTTAGATAAGTCTTATATTTTAATTTAATAGTTAGATTACAAAAAAATAAAATATTTATTTTAAAAAAGAAATACCATAACAAGTTTTATTATATAGAAAAATTGTATTTAAATAACATGGTAGAGAGTGGAGAGTGGAGAGTGGAGACTTGGAGAAGATATATTAGTGTGAATCAATTAAAAATTTAATGGGGGGGATGGTAGATCTGAGGAGCTAGAGATGTTGGGTAGGGCAGATTAGAGGAACTGGAGGTTAGACCGTTGGAAACATGATGATGAAGGTTTTGGACTCTAGAGACACTAGTGGCCAGTGGTTGGTGGTTAATGGCTGGATCTTCTCTTTTTTTATGGTGGTTGTCCTCTCTCTTAAGTGGTATTCTATCTTCAATCTCCTCTCTTCTGCAATGTGGTACTTAGGTTTGTCTCCGAGTGTAAGAGGGTGAGAACAAAGCTAGGGTTGACAATTTTTTAATTTGAACTTTTATCTTTTAATTTACAAACTTGTTTAGCAATATACTAATATCTCAGGTACTAATCAGTACCCAGTGAAAATAAAGGTACTGATCAGTTTACAAAATAATACTCATAAGCCTAGTGTAGACCAATGGAGAAGATTGTGAATACCCCGAGGGATAAGAAGATAGTTTTCTTGAAGTTATTAGGAGATTAATAATTTCTAAAAATAAGAATAAAGATTGGAAATGAGAATAATTGTTTCACACTAGAGGCATTGTCTTAAAATTATAAGAGTAGCGTAGTAAGTGATGCATATATATACAAAGTTGAAATATAATGTGTCAGGAAATTGTTGATGGTGGTATGGAGGGCTCGCGATAAGGCGATGAGTGGCGTAGCATAGTAGCATATATGATGACTAGCAATGTAGCTGGGAAGGGTAGATCTGAGGAGCAGGAGATACAAGGGAGGGCAAATAAGAGGAACTGGAGGTTAAACTATTGGAAATACGATGATGGAGATCTGGACTCTAGAGACGTTGGTGGGTGATGGTTGGTAGCTAATGGTCAGCTCTTCTCTTTTCTATGTTAGTTGTGTTTTATCTTTAGTGATGTTATATCTTCACTCTTGTCTCTTTCTATAGTGTAGTAGTTGGGTTTGTCTATGAGTGTGAGAGGGTGAGGACGAAGCTAAGGTGGGTAATTTTTTTAATTTAGTCTTTATTTTTTAAATTTGTGAATTTGTTTGGTAATATACTAATATCTCAGGTACTAGTCAATACAGTGAAAATATCGGTACTAATCAATATCTATAATCAATATGGTACTGAAGGTTTACAAAACAGTACTCATAAGCCTAGTGTAGACCAGGTGGGGAAGATTATGAATACCCTAAGGAAGAAGAAGATGATTCTACTAAAGTTATTAGGAGATTAATGATTTTTAAAAATGGATATAAAGATTGGCAATGAGGCCAATTATTTCACACTAAAGGCATGGTATAAGAAAATATTTGTGATTTGATTATTGATAAAGGTAGCTAAGAGAATATCATCAATAAATCAGTGGTCAAGAAGCTGAATTTACTAACTGAGCCTCACCTCGACCATTACAACATTGCATGGATTATTGCCATTGATGATATTTGTGTCATAGAAAGGGATAAAGTTTCATTCTCTATTGGTGAATATTTGGATGAACATTATTGCGATTTTATTGATATGAATGTATGTCAATTTTTTTGGGTGGACCATGGAAATATAATATTGATGCATATCACTCAAGAAGGGAGAACAGATATCAATTTAAGAAGAATGGTGTGAAGTATAAGTTAGTAACCATAGGTGAAAAGAGAGTGGTGAAACCTAATGGGACAAAGAAGCTATTATTTGAATTGAAAAATAATAAGGGAAGTTTTGATAGTCAGATGAAAGATATGAGTGAGGGACACTTGTTGATAGCATGAGATTCATTTAAAAGCAAAGCCAAATTTAGAAGAATTTAAGATGTCATATCTAATGAGCTACCTAATGGATTAACTCTAGTAAGAGATATGCAACACCATATTGATTTAGTTCCTAAGGCTAGTTTACCTAACTTTCCTCACTACCATACAAGTCCAAAGGAGAATGAAATCTTGAGTGAGAAAGTAGAATGTGAAGCTAATGGAGTTGGAATTGGAGTTGTGTTATCTCAAGAGCAAAATTCAATACCCTTCTTTAGCAAAAAATTATGTGATACTAAGCAAAAGTGATCTACTTATGATATATATAAAAAAAGTAATCTACTTATGATAAAGAATTTTATGCTATTATGATAGTGTTGATGATGTAAGAACATTATTTAATTTGGAAATAGTTGAGTTTATACATCGATCATCAAGCTTTGAAGTATTTGGGTCAAGAACAATTGAGAACAAAGATGCATGCTAGAAGGTCAGTTTTTGTTGATAAGTTCCCATATGAATTGATACACTTGGTAAGGAAGAATAATGTGATTATTGATGCAATAAGTAGAAGGGTTGATATAGTGCAGACCTTGAGTATGGAGGTTTAAGGTCTTGAGCCTTTAAAGGAGTTATATGAGAGTGATGGAGATTTTGGGGAGATATAGGACTTATGTTTGATGAAAAAGTCTCAAAATTATTTCCATGTACATGATAAGTTAAAAGGAAATCAACTTTGTCTTTTAGAAACTTCACTTAAGAAGAAGGTAATTAGAGAATTGTATGGGGGAGGCTTAGTTGGTCACCTTGGTAGACCAGACTCTTAAAGAGGTGAGAAAGAGATACTATTAGTCGAAGATGAGGAGAAACATTGTTACTATTATGGAGACGTGCCAACTTTTTTAAGCTCATGAGGGGCATGCTTTAAATGTTAGTTTGTATATACCATTGCTAGTTTGTAATGTTATTTATGAGGATTTGTCTATAGATTTCATATTGGACCTTCCAAGTATACAAAGAGGTATAGATTTTGTCTTTGTGGTTGTGGACACGTTTTCTAAAATGGCACATTTTATCCCTTGTAAGAAGACGAAGAATGCTATAGCAATTGCCGAGCTATTCTTTAGAGAATTGGTGTGACTTCATAATGTTCCTAAATCCATTACTTCTAATCGTGATACCAAGTTTTTGAGTATTTTTGGAGGACCTTATAGGGCTTATTTGATTATGCTCTTAAGTATAATAGCATTGCGTACCCATAAACTGATGGTTAGATAGAGGTTGTGAACAAGACTTTGAGTAATTTGGTAAGATGCATATGTCATCAAAAAAACAAAAAAGTTGAGATTTATTAATTACACAAGCAGAATTTGCCTACATCAATGTAGTTTATAGTACCATTAGTCGATTGCCAACTTTTGTGGTTTACACCAAGGTATCTAATCATGCTCTTAATCTTGTTAAATTGCCTAAATCTTCTAACGTTTCTCTTAGTGTTGCAAAGTTAGCTAAAGAGGTGCAAGAGATTCAAGTGGAGGTAAAGAAGAAGATTGAAAGAGCTAATAAGAAGTACAAGGCTAAAGTTGATCCACATAGGAGAGCTCAAGTGTTTAATGTTGAAGACGAAGTTATGGTTTTCCTTGGCAAAAAATGAACTATTAGAAGTCATCATAAAGTGCAACAAAAGAATTATGGTCCATTCAGAATTAAAAGGAAATTAATGCCAATGCGTACATTATTAACTACCTCTATAGATGGATAATATCTCTCCAACCTTCAATGTTATTGAATTCTCACCTTACTTCCATGAAATAGAGCTCGGATAAGCTGACAATAACTCAAGGTTGATTTCTTTAACATATGGAGGTGAATGATGAGGCATTTGAATCCTTAGACAGACTGGGACATTCAACAACACGTGATTACATCTTATCCAACATTCGTCTCTGCATTTTTTTCTCTTTGGGCAGAATAGGATATTGACTAGCATGTGATCACGTCTTATCCAACATTCCTCTATGCATTTCTTTCTCTTTGGGCAGAATTAGATATTGACTGACACGTGATCATGCCTTAAACAACATTCTATTTTATTTCATTTTTTATTTCTAATTTTACTCAATCTCTTTTATTCATTTCCTATTTTATTTAGAACTTTTCTTAAGGTGAATTAGAAGTTTCCTATTTTGTCTAGAACTCTTCCTAAGATGAATAATGATTTATGTGAAACTTTTGAGAGAAATTAACATAGCTATTCATCAATAAAATTTATTTTCCTTTTAACAATTTTCAACTTACAATTCTTGAATTGAAATTGTATTTGTTTATCTTTTCCAATGTGTCAATACAAGCGAATTCATATTACATTTTGAGCTGCAAAAGTTATGTTAGTCACCAACATTTTGGCTCTCACGTTCCAGTCGTTATTTTGAGTTAACAACTCTGGTAACAAGTTCATTGGTTATTTTCATCCTTGGATAGTGGACCTAAATGACAGAATTTACAAACATCAGGTTATACATCTCTTCCTACCATCTTTACAAATTCTAATTCATCTTAGGAATTATGTAACAACGTGCTTTGAAATGCCATGGAGTGAGGTCATGTATATCATGTCTAGGAACCGAGATCTAAGTACTACATGGTCAAAAATCAGTTAGCTAACTACATATGTCGTTATTTGATTGGAGTCCCAAAACAAATATAACGAATAACATGCAACTACGAAGAAAGAGTAATGGCAAATTTGGTTCCCATGTCCGCAGCATTGAATCCATCTGAAAATTCTTCCTGGAGTTCTGAAACAAGCAAAAAGGTAAGCATTAAGAAACAAATCTCATCACCTCGTTCTCTTATAGATTGAGTATATTGTTCCGTTCTTCATTGAATTTTTTTTCTCTTTAGATCGTAATTAACAATAAGCCAACTTTCACATAGATCCTTGTCGCCTCTTCACTTGGTATAATCATAGCAGCAGCAGTACGTTACCGTATCAAAAAGGTAAGGGATCAAAAGATCATCCCACGATTAAGACCCTCCCGAAGAGGTCGTGCTGAAAAGCTTGAAGGGTTCCCTCATTATGTAGGTAATGTATCGTAGTATGCATAAGGATCTTCTTCTTTTTTACAATATGCTTTTGTTTCGTTCAATAATATACTTTTTACGTTATGAGATTTTTCATGATCACATTACAACTAATTTGTCCTTAATACGTACATGTTTCTGGCTTAATCATGAGAGTAGCTAGACAAATGGGAATAGTCGACAAGAGACAATGTCGACAGCTTAACAAGTTGGCAGCTGAGTATATCAAAAAATGTGAAGGGTGCGAAGAAGATATGTTTTCATTCTTTGCTGAGGAACCCAATGCAGATTCACTCTTTGTAAAGCTTGTGGAGGAGTTTGAAAGATGTATTCTTAGTTATTTTGCATTTCATTGGAGTCATGCAGATCTGCTGATTTCTCAGGTACATAAATCAAGATATATTCTTGAACAAAATCTTCAATCTTTTTCCTTGGCTTTACGTGTTGTAGATGGGGATTTATTCATCAAGCTATCCAGAATTGCTTATACATTGCAATTCTTTCATTCAATGTCAGATTTTAAGTGCGGATGCAGAGCCTAAAAAGAAGCTCAAGCACATTGTCATGGCAGCGACTAGGTGCCTATTGTTGTGATCATCAAGTATTGGAGTGAACAGACTTTCAGTTTTAACAAGCATCTTTACTACTAACATCTATACTCATACAAACTTGATTCCTCTCGTATAACAATTGAAGGGAATACTAATCTCTAAGCTAATCCCTCAATGTCTAATTATACTTCTCCTTTTCTAGCTTAGCATATCCTAGTTACAATTTGTAACAAGAAAAGGCATGGTTCTTGTGCTTTTCATTTAGGGAACAGAGATTTGAGAGAGTAACAAAGAACTTGAAGGTAGCTAGAGTATTCAATACATTAGTGGAAGAAATGAAGGCGATGGGGCTGGTATCAACTGATGACTCTCGATGTACAGAAGTGATGGCACCGATGGCACATAGTGACAGAAGTCCAGTCCTTCTCTTCATGGGAGGTGGCATGGGAGCAGGAAAAAGTACTGTTCTTAAGGACATCATCAAAGAGTAAGAATATGGTTCCTAAACATCCATTATTGGAACAATCAGCAATGCAAAGGAAAGTTAGTTTGAACTAACAATTTGTTGCTGTGGTTTTGTATGCATTATGAAACAGACCATTCTGGGCAGGAGCAGCAGGAAATGCAGTCATTATTGAAGCAGATGCTTTCAAAGAATCAGATGTCATCTACAAAGCCCTTAGCTCAAAAGGACATGTTGACATGATCCAAACTGCTGAACTCGTAAGATAAAGTGACCGTTCTTTGGTCTTTACAGTCTTTCTTAGCTAGTGAACCTATTAGCACCATGCATCAATATAGCTAATACTCCAGCAAATGCGAAGTTAAATAATCAAAATAATGTATATATTTGAAATAACTCTATGAACTGCTCATATTATAGGTAGAGATAACAGAATTCACCTCCAAATCAAGAATATGTTTCATCTTCTTCTTGCTGACAACATGTCCTTCCAAGGAAAGTTGTCTAACTTTATTAGTTAAAAATTTCACCAATGGCACGTTTGTCTCCTATGGATATAGATGTTCATCGATTACTCAATATGGTCTCCTTCCTGAAATTTCAAGGGTCTGCAAAGAGTATAAGATGCTAACACAAGTACTTTCAAACAGGTTCATCAATCATCCACAGATGCAGCATCATCTCTTTTAGTGACAGCATTGAATGAAGGGCGAGATGTGATTATGGATGGCACACTCTCCTGGGCACCATTTGTTGTGCAAACCATAACAATGGCCAGAAATGTCCACTGCCAAAGATATCGCATGGGAGCTGGTTACAAGGTCGGTGATGATGGAACTATAAGTGAGAACTATTGGGAGCAAATTGACGAAGAACAGCCACTACAAGAGGGAATCAAAAAGAGAAAACCATACAGAATAGAACTGGTTGGGGTTGTTTGTGATGCTTATTTAGCTGTGGTCAGAGGCATAAGGTGAGTGAGAGACTTTAAGTCTACCCTAAATGGTCTAGCTTCAGTTGTTAACAACATCAAGAAAGCTCTTTCTTCCCAAGATACTGATTTGCAATATTTGCACATTGTTACAGGAGAGCCATAATGTGCAGAAGAGCTGTAAGGGTGAGGTCACAATTGAAGTCCCACAAGAGATTTGCAAATGCATTTTTGACCTACTGCCAACTGGTGGACAACGCTAGGTTATATTGCACCAATGCCTTGGAAGGCGCACCTAAGGTACAATATGTTCCTCAAACTTCGTTCTTCTATTCTAGCTTCAGTAAACATTAAATCCTGCTAATAGATCTCTTAGTAGTCAATTTCACCTGAAGTTGAAATAGATTAACATAACCCACTAAACTAATTTCCAAAATAATTCTTTACTAGATTTAGCAAGGTTTAATCCACGTAGCTTATAGGTTTTGAAGCCTAATTAAAAGAATACAATTGCAGTTTCTTCAACTCAGCTACCTCAAACGCAGAACCTCTATCATACTCTTCACGTTCTTAATAAAAACATGTAATGAAGTAATAAGATTAACGTAGAACAACTAAGAACTTGAGAAGAAATATCCATGCTATGAGATCTAGACCTGTGAAAAGATATTGTACTTGGAAGTTGTTGAAAATGTTTCAATGAGACTAACAAAATAATGATTGCGAAGTTGATAGGATGGAAGGAGAGAGACAAAACTCTGCTGGTTGACCCTGATGAAATAGACTGTTTAAAAAGAGTAGGTAGCTTGAACGAGGAAGCAGGATCAATTTATGAGCTTTACAAGAGTCCAAATCCGGCTTGTGCAGCTGGTTCAATTTGGAAAGATATTGTACTGTCACCATCAAGGCTAAACATTCAAAAGGAGTTGAAGAATTCTATCCAGAAAGTTGAGAGGTCAAAATATGAAGTAGAACTCAATGGCAGATGAAACTCCAAGCTTCTTAGGATCCATGGACCAAAAGATAGAGGCTAATAAAGGTGATAATGAATTCTGAACAAAGTTTGACACCACTGAACATTTTACATAGGATGTAAAGAAAACCATGCTCGATCTTCCATGTACACCCTCCCTACCTGTTCTTTTTTGTCTCTCTGTGAGCTATACGTAGAGTTTCAGTGACTAAAGAAACCAAAATATAGAAGACAATTATGGGATCCCCCATTTTGCAACTGCTTAAGTGATTGAAAAGAGGATCTGAAAAACTTTAGTTTCAGCTGGACAATCCAACAAGTTTTTTTTTTAAAGGCAATCCAACAAGTTAATCATAACTTTACAGTAAGATACATAAGTTAAACAACTGTCGAGGTGCTAAAAGTACCGCAAGACAATTCATCTCCACAAAAATTTACGTAACCAAAAGCAGGAATATCTGTCCTGCAATAAACAATAAGTAACACACCCAGGATTTATTATGGACGATGATTCTCTTATCTTCTTGAGCAACATCAAAGACAAAGCTATCAGGATTTATGTGTAAATAAATGTATTTTATGGAATGATCAGAACATGATTTACGCAGGATTTACCCACTTATTCTTATTGATCAACATGATCAATAGTGTTGCATGGAAAATGGTATACAGTGGAGAAGAGGTGCCACGTCTAAAGCTTCTCCTAACAGCATGAATGAGCAACTTCTTGCACGCAAGAGTCAACCAATGCCAACGAAGGCTTAATTCATCAGAGATCAAAGAAGCAGGGAATTAATTGCTAACCAATGTAAACTATCAGACATGAGAAAGTGCAATAATATTTCTTAAAACCATTATTTCTAGCATTTCTCAAACAGGACAAGGTAACTACTTTCTGAAAAATGAACCAAAAGCAGAAAAGTACAAAGAACTAGCAAGGCCAACAAACAAAAATTGAATGTTCTAATGCAAATCTCAAGCTCCAATCGACAATTTCAAGTGAATATTTTTAGAAACTAATGATAATAAAACCTCTTTGTGCACATCTCATTTGACTCCATGCTATTGCCCCGTCATTAAGTTGGCAAACAATACAAATTGCCTCTCTCTGTAACAATTAGAGAACAGAGAGGTTTACCGGTGGGAAGCACTTGTGGAGAATGTTTATAACAACGATTTTCCAGAGAGATTATAAAACTTTTAAGCATCAAAGTCATAATTGCATCATGTAATAACCACCTCCAAAATCAAGTTTCATGATACAATTTCTTTAGAAATTAGATAATGGTACATGCACTTAGCATGCACACATGTCAAGCCTTTCCATCTATGATGATTATTTAGTTAACGCAATATAAACAGAAACCCATATATACAACACCAATATCTATCTTCTTTAAAATAGGTGACTTACCATCAAGGGAATGATAACTCATAATGTACATAGGGGATGAAACAAGCTTACAACAAGTAGCGGCAAAATTAATTATTGCAAGTTCAGTTTAGCGGCTAAGCCAAATATGATAGGAACCTCAATAGAGACTGTATTATTGATACGTATAGAAGATGAAAAACAAGATGGAGCAAGCCCCCCCTCTTGGTAGATCTAGGCCCAAACCAACCTTACGATGATTACAAAAAACCGTACCCCTCCCTATCCTCAGTATTCAGCTATATCTCATCATTCTCTCTCCATAACTACCTTCTAACAAACTTGCCTACATGGCAGCTAACTCTCCTCCCTTTCCCGATTTGTTCCTACGAGTGTAGGTTTTCATGGGCTTAGTTTGTATGGGCTGATTAATAGGAAAGTGCTAACAATTCCCTCCTCATCAATGGGCACCTTGTCCTCAAGGTGAATAGAAGGGAATTGTCCCTTAATGAAATCTGTATCCTCCCAAGTCGCTTCCTCTGCTGCCTTAGCCTTCCATCGGATAAGCCATTGCTGAATCTTTCTGCCTTTGGACTTTATGATGCGTGAAGCCAGGATTGCCTCTGGCTCAACCCTTTCAAAAATGTCCACCTCTAACCATTGAGGAAGATCTTGCTCAATAGGGTGATCACCCACCACCCTCTTCAACTAGAAAACATGAAAACTGAATGTACCTTAGTTGTAGGTGGAAGCTGTAATTTGTAAGCAGCCTGCCCTACCTTTCCAATGATTTTAAAAGGGCCATAATACCTAGCAAACAGCTTAGGACAAATGCGCCTTGCCATGGTGAGCTATCTATGTGGCCTTAGCTTAACATAGACCAAGTCTCCTTCCTAGTACTTTACCTCCCTCCTATGAGCATCTGCAAATTTCTTCATCGAAGAGTGGGCACGAAGTAAATTGTGCTTAAGCTAGCGTAAAGCCTCATCTCTATCAACCAAGGCTAGTGCTACTGATTCCACTTGAGTCTCTCCTTGGAAGAAGTGCAGTATAAATGGTGGTAGGTGACCATATACAACTTTAAAATGAGTCCTCCCGATTGAAACATGCTAATTAGTATTATAACAATACTCTGACCAAGATAACCAATGAGACCAGTGTTTAGGCTGCTCAGAGGCGAAACAACGAAGCTAGGTTTCCAAACACATATTAACCACTATCGTCTGGCCGTCCGTTTGGGGATGCTAGGATCAACTCACCTTCAATACTGTCCCTTGTAACCTGAATAATTCCTTCCAGAAATGAAAAGAGGATCTCTATCACTCAATATGGAGCTAGGGACACCATGTAGCTTCACCACCTCTCGTACGAACACTTCAGCCACTGTTTTAGCCATGAATGGGTGTTTTAGAAGTAGAAAATGAGCATATTTTGACAACCGATCCACTACCACCATTATGACTTCATAACCTTAGGATTTGGGAAGCCTTGTAACGAAATCCATTGAAACTTCATTCCATACCAGCTTAGGAATGGGCAAAGGTTGCAAAATACCAGCCGGAGATATAGCCAAATATTTGTTCTTTTGGCATGTGGCACATTCGCGTACAAATTTTTGTATTGATGACTTCATTCCCAACCAAAATAAGCCACTAGCCAACCTTTTGTAGGTCTTAAGAAAACCATAATGTCCCCCTAGAGGAGGAGAATGATACTCTTGCAATAATGGGGAATTAGTGTTGAAGTACGGGAGAGGACTAACCTGTTCTTATAGAACAGTCAGTTTTCCCTCAAATGATATTCTGGTTTAGAGCTCGGATTCTGTCGTAAAGTTTCCATAAGTGTATTCAATTCTGATCCTCATTAATCTCCTCCCGAATCACATCCATATCAAGTGGAGCTGAAACTACCGTAAATAACAATTTATCTTCTTCCACTCTGGAAAGGGCATTTGTAGCCCCATTTTGCTTCCCCAACTTGTAGATAACTTCAAAATCCAAACCCAACAACTAAGCCTGCCAGCATTTCTGGTCTATTGATGGCATTCTCTGGTCTAGTAGATGCTTTAGGCTCTTGTGATCTATGTAGACTTTGAAATGCCTCCCCATTAAAAAATGTTTCCAATGTTAAATAGCTAGCACTACCGCCATCATTTCTTTCTCAAAAACAGACTTAGAATAAGTCAATTCAGCTAATGCCTTGCTGAAGTAAGCCGATGGACGGCCTTCTTGCATTAGGACAGTACCCAAACCCCTCCCGAAGGCATCACACTCAACTGAAAATTCCTTGGAGAAATTTAGTAAAGCTAGAACTGGTGATGCTGTCATTCTCTTTTTGAGTTCCTCAAAAGCCACTTGAGCTTCCTTTCCCCAAATAAACCCATCTTTCTTGGTTAATTCAGTAAGTGGTTTCACGATTCTGCCATAATCCTTTACAAACTTTCTGTAGTTTCACATTCTTAGGTACAGGCCATTACACAATACTCTGTGTTTTCAGTGGATCCATAGCTAACCTTTTGTATGAAAGAACATGGTCTAATTATTCCACGGACTGCTGGCCAAAAAGGCATTCTTTCTGTTCGCATACAAGTGATTGTCCAACAAAAGTTGTAACACCAAGGCCAGATGTTGAAGATGTTGATTCCATTCTAAACTATAGATTAAGAAATCGTCAAAGAAGAATAAAACAAATTTGCACAGCAAAGGTTTGAAAATGGAATTCATACTAGATTGAAAGGTAGCAGGTGCGTTCATGAGTCTGAAGGGCATTATTAGGTGCTCATAATGCCCTTCATGAGTATGAAACCCAGTTTAATGGACATCCTCCTCTCTAACCCTGATTTGGTGAAAACCTGATTTCAAATCCACTTTGGAAAAGTACTTGGCCCCATGTAACTCCTCCATCCACTCATCTATTACCGGAATTGGAAACTTGTCGAGCACCGTAAGTTTATTCAAAGCTCTGTATTCGACACACATTCACCATGACCTGTCTTTCTTTTTAACAAGAATCATGGGACTTGAAAAAGGACTGATACTAGGTCTGATAACCTCTGCTTCCAGCAACTCCTTAACTTGCCTTTCGATCTCATCCTTGTGGTGGTGCGCGTGCCTATAGGAACGAACACTCACTGGTTCTGCCCCTTCTTTCAAAATAATTGTATGATCACTAGTTCTTTTGGGACGCAACTCTTTTATCAATTGGAACACTAACTCAAATCTAGTTCAAACGGCCTACAATTCCTGTTGCTATTCTGAACCCAAAGACCCCTTCTCTTCGGTTACAATTTCTCTAATACCCATGGACCACAGCAACCCTTCAATCTCCACTTCCCCACGCTTAAGCATCTGTTGTAGAGCATAAGGAATAGAGCCTTGCATATTAATACCTTGTAAGGTTACTTCTGTCCCCATTCGGCCAAAAGACATAAACATCCTCTTCCAATCTACCTTGACCACCCCTAATGTCTCCAACCATGCAATGTCTAATATTAAATCAGGTCCCCCAGTATCGAAAACATAAGCATCCACACTAAATTCTGCTCCATTCACTTCTAGTTTAAATCCTTTGCAAACACCTTGTGAGAAAGATCGGTGCCCATGACCTAATCTAACTCCAAAGGTTCAAGTAGGGGTAATAGGGATTCCCATGGCCTTTACCAATATACTAGACACAAAATTATGGCTAGCTCCACTATCCACCATAATTAAAATAGGCATTTCTTTAAGTTTACCCATCATAACCATGGATTTTGTTGGTGAAGTCTGATCTCTTCCGATCTCTCTGTACTCAACCGAATTGCAAACCAGCTCCCAATCCTCCTGATGCTCTTCTGCCTCCACTGCAACTAGATTATTTGTTGTATCTTCTTCTGCATCTCCTTCCCAAATAATTAACTTGTGTTCTTTGTCTGGGCATTGATGAAGTGGACCAAAGGTTTGGCCACACTTGAAACACAGCCCTTTAGCTCTTCTCTCCATAAGTTGTTCATAAGATAAGTTCCTAGTTCCCTTTCATTTTGGTCCACTTTGTCAGTTACCATCAGCCATGGTGTTTAGAGGCCTGTTTGACAATTCCTTTCCCTCACCCCTAACGTTTACAGATATGTTGCTCGTTTGACTAGGATGCTGGACATTTCCGAGACCCATACCCCGAAATGGAAATCCCAGGCTTGTGTTTTGATTCATTGGGTCGGATTATTCCCTCTCCAATCAGCTCCCTTTCCACCTTGCGTGCGATAGATAGCAACCGGCTCGGGTCGATGGGTCATGGGTTCTGATTCCTAATTTCATCACGAAGTCCACCCAGAAAACATCTCATAAACCACTCTTCACAAAAATGGGTGATTTGCGAAGTCACCCGCTCAAATTCATCGATATACCAATCCACTAACCCACATTGGACTATCGATTTAAGTTGCTCAATTGGGTTCCCTTCATCCTTTCCCCCATATCGGTCAAACAAGGAGCGCCTAAAGCGTTCTCATGTCATGCAAGGATCCAACTCGCGTATGGACATGAACCAGTACAATATGGTTCCCTCTATGCATATATGAACCATCGGCAATCTATGTTCTGAAGGAATCTCGTGGATCATGAAATAAGATTCAACTCGCATGACCCATGCGAATGGGTCTTCACCGTGGAACGAGGAAGGTCAACCCGTCATGCTGCATTTCTGTACTCCTCCCATGCACACTCTGTAGCTGCTAAAATGGTGTGGTTCTCTTATCGATGAAGTTCTGACCCATTTATCGATTTGTCCCCACCCGAAGAAGAAGACGCGAGATGGGTTAGCACTGGTGAGCCTTCTCCTCCTTCTCCCATACTCTGCTTCTCTAGGATTTTGGCCTTAAGAGTTTGAAATCCTTCTCTCAATTTTGACTGTAGAAGGCTTTGGGACTTTGCCAGTGACTCGACGCTGGCCATCAATGTGCTTCACAGTGTCCTAAGGTCCTTCAGCGTGGTATTGTGTGACTTAACCATCCCCTCCTGGGCTGAGAGAGATGATTCTTGTCTCTTGAGAGACACTTCCACTACAAACACTCTAGCTTCCATTCATGTTTACATACAATCTCTCCTCATCTAGACTCTCAACGAAAGCACCAATTGATAGGAACCTCAATAGAGGCTGTATTATTGATACGTATAGAAGATGAAAAACAAGATGGAGCAAGCCCCCCTCCTGGTAGAACCAGGCCTAAACCAACATTACGATGATTACCAAAAACCATACCCCTCCCTATCCCCAGTGTTCAGCTATATCTCTTCTCATTCTCTCTCCATAACTACCTTCTAACAAACTTGCCTACATGGCAGCTGACTCTCCTCGCTTTCCCAATTTGTTCCTATGAGTGTAGGTTTTAATGGGCTTAGTTTGTATGGGCTGATTAATGGGTGAAGTGCTAACGGAAACCCATATATACAGCACCAATATCTATCTTCTTTAAAATAGGTGACTTACCATCAAGGGAATGATAACTCATAATCTACAAAAGGGGATGAAACAAGCTTACAACAGGTACCAACAAAATTAATTATTGCAAGTTCAGTTTAGCGGCTAAGCCAAATATGACTCCAAACACGCGGCAAACAAATAACAAGGAAATTAGACTCAAGACAAGTAATAACAAGGATAGGCAAGCATCTTATTCAAACTATGCTTAATACTTCAACCTGGACTTGAAACTTCTTCTTCTCACAAAATAAAGGAGAAAATTAATCGTCTTATTCTCAAAATTCAAGAAACATACTTATATACACTTTAGTGAATGAGAAAAATAAGAAAAATCTCTAGGAATTTATCTCTTAGGATTCCACACTCTCTTAAGAAATGAAAATAGTATTTTAGAATTCTACACTCTCCTAGGAAATGAAAATAGTCTCCTAGAATTCTATACTTTCCTAGGAAAAGAGAACAATCTCTTATAATCCCACAACTAAGAAATTGACTTTTCTCAAACTATCTGTAACTTGACACTCTTTTTCACAATCCCCCTCAAGTTAGTGAATAAGACTCTGCCATTCCTAACTTGCTAATGATACTTTGAAATACTTACGCAACCCTTTTGTAAGCATACCTACAAGTTGTCCTCCAACTGGAATATAAGTCATACAAATTAACTCACTTTCTAATTTTTCTTTAATAAGGTGCCTACCAATTTCAACATGTTTTGTCTAGTCATGTTGTACTAGATTATGTGTAATATTTATCATTGATTTATTATCACAGTACAACCTTATTGAACAACTCACCTCGTCCTTAAGTCATAAAGGATAATTGTTAAGTTCTAAGTGCCATTGATCTAAATTCTGCCTCTGTACTTAATCTTGTCACAACATTTTGCTTCTTTCTCCTCCATGTTAAAATATTGCCACCCAAATTGTACAATATCTAAAAGTAGACTTCTATCAATTGGTAACTTTGCATAATCATGAGGTGTTCCAAACTTTCCAGTTCCTCATTACATAACTCACAGTCGTGATCTTATCCCCTATAAGCAACCCTCCATTGATTCTCATCCATAAGATGAATGAGTGAACTAGATTAAGATCACTATCCCATACTAATGCTGCCCACTCCTGTCTTATGCTCTGTGTAACCTGTAACAATGTTTTACAGGCTTTTGTGTTGAACTTCCTTGAGTTATCTGCTAGCCACTGAATTTCATCCTGCACTCCTTCCTGACATCGAGGCAACTCTTCCATGATGAGACTGGCACTCCTACTATTGTGGAAGGGCCATATCCACTGATTATTGCAAATCAAGCATACTTACTTTGATAGTTGGATTCACCACCAATTTTAAGCCCTGTACCTCCTCCACCTTATATAAAGGACCTTTACAATGCCAATTATCATACCAAAAAGGCATACTTTCTCCATTCCCAATCCTATGGAACACCTAACCTGCATCCATTGTCTGGTTTCGAGAAGTTCTTTAAGAGTGCTTGACGTATTCTGCCTTGACTATAGTATCCAAATACTCTTGTGCTTAATGAATACATTATGTATCCATTTCACCCATAAATCCTCCTTTTTGTAGCATAACCACCACAAATTCTGCCCCCCACTCACCCTATGATTCATCCTTGCAAAATGGATACCAATCCCCCCTGTTGCTTAGGTCTACAAATTTTGTCCCAACTGATCTTCGCTTTGCTTTGCCTTGGTTTGAGCCGTTCCACAAGAAATCCCTAAGCCTCCTGTCGATTTCCTTAAGGATATTTTGGGAATGGATAAATAATTGATCCAATAAGTGGTAAGATTACTCATGATTAGACGCAGGTATACCAAACAAGTCTGGAATCGGTTGCAAAATATACTCAACGTGGTCCGACCAACGAATTCTTGGAGTGAAACTATTGATTGGCTGGTAAAAATTAGAGTGCATAATGCGGCTGATCTTAAAGCTATCAGGTTAAGTTGGGCAGCCTTGGTGGACTACATATGTGTGGGAAAATTAGTTCCTAACTTCTAGGGATTTGAATATGGGAAAAATCATATCCTAATCTCTAGTGATTTATT
>JANKOE010000009.1:28173295-28183661 GCA_026284465.1 Erythroxylum citrifolium | reverse complement strand
GTTATGCTGCCCGATTTTTGTTAAGGGCAAATAAGTTTTGGTGAATAGATGTATTCTGAGAATTGTATGAGTGTATCGGAACCTTTAGAATTGAATATGAGTTTTATATACATACTTGATTTCGAAAAATCAAGTAAATTCAGGTTATGGAAAAGTGTGGCACAGAAACAAATTGTATGGTTTTTGCATGAGTTTGATTAAGTTTTGAATTTGAATGAATGGAATAAGAAAGAAAAGAAGAAAAAAAATTTATACCAATTTCGGATCGGGTTAGTCTTAGGGTTTCCAACGCGACACGTTAGTTTCTTTGTTCACGCTTCGATTTGTCATAAATTTATAATCGGATCGATTCGTTTCCGTTATGTTTTTGCCTTATATATCCACCTCGGATTCTTTCAATTTCTATTTCCGAGCTATTCAATTCGCTTTCGATTCGATTCGTTCGTTTGCTTTGATTTTTTGTATCGGTTTGATTCGATATCTTTGTATTTGCTTTCGCTTTCCCTTCGGTTTATGTTTCCGCTTCAGATTCGTTCATTTTTCGTTTTCCGTTTTGCTTTTTCAGTTGGGGTCCGGTTTCGAGATCGAGTCCCAACATAAATGGTATCAGAGCAAGAAGAGTTTATAAGGAATCACGTGTAAGTATGAGGGTTTCAGATTAAGTAGTTGGGTTCCGGAAACGGGATCCAACAGAATGAACCCAATAGTTTTCAATTTTGTCATACGCTCATGATTGCATCGTCGTGATTCTTGTTTCAGGCCATATAAGGATCGAAGCAATTTACAAACTTTATGTTTTTTAGCTTTAGGATACCCTTCAGGAGGAACCATGTATAATTCTTCATCCGGATATCCATGAATAAAGGCATTATTTATATTTAGTTGACGAAGTGGCCATCAGTGAGCTGCTACAATTGCCATACACAATCGGACAATGACTACCTTTGTAACTGGTGAGAAATTGTCACAAAATGAACTCCTTCAATCTGATTAAATCCCTTAACTACTATCCTAGCTTTGTATCTGTCAATTATGCCATCTGGTTTGAGTTTTATTTTATGTACCCACTTCGAACAGATGGCCTTTTTACCTCGTAGTAACTCTTTCAACTCCCATGTCTTGTTGTCCTCAAGTGCCTTTAACTCAACATTCATGGCATCAATCAATTCCTTTTTTAGTCTAGCTTGATTGAAAGAAAATGGCTCTTGAAGATTAGACATTGCACAGTTAAAAAAGAAAGGAAATGTAATTATTGTAAGGTTTTTGCATGTAACGGAATGAACATTAGTTGAAACAAAATCATTAAACCATGCAAGTGGTTTTGAGCTCTGTCACTTATCCGTAAATGTGACTATTCTTGGATCATTATTAGTGATTCATTTATTGATGGAGGTGTATCCGAAAGAGGCAAAGAAGTAATAGGTGGTGGAAAATCAGTGGGATGAACATAAGGATCAGGAATATGAGACTCAAGGAAATCAAAACATTTAGGTAAAGGAGTAAAGTCTGAAAGTTCTTGTAACTTATGATAAGAAAAAATATGTTCATGAAATCGAACATCTCTAGAGACAAGAACTTTATGGTTTTGGATATCATAAAGTTTATATGCTTTTTATCCATGACTATATCTAATAAAAATACATTTATATGCCCTTGTTCGTTTTGTAGGGTTGGTGTTTGTAGCAAAAGAAAGGTATATAAAACTTATAAGGTGATCATAAGATGGTGGTTTATGGAGAAGAATTTCATATGGGGTTTTCCAAGAAAGTCTAATAAATGGTAAACGATTGACTAGAAAAACGACAGAAAGTATAGAATCTCCCCAAAACTTACTTTGCAATTTGGATTAAAACATCAAAGCTCTTGCTACTTATAACAAATGTTTATGCTTTCTTTCTACCACCCCATTCTATTAAGGGGTATGAACACAAGATCGTTGATGAATAACTCCATTATTGGTGAATAGCAAGAAACAATCTTGATTCAAAAACTCTAAACCATTATCACTTTGGACAATTTGTACTTTGAGATTGAATTGAGTTTGGGTCATTTAAAAGAAAGATTGAAGAATGGAAGGCACTTAAGATTTGTATTTTAGCATAAATGTCCATGTACATCTACTTAGAAAAAGTTGGAACCACTGATGTTTTAAGTATGATAAGGACCCTATAAATCCACATAAATGAGTTCATAACATTTGGTTGTTTGTGTATCACTATTGGGAAAAGAATTTCGTTGCATTTTTGTCGTAGGACAAATATCACAGATATTTGGGTATTCAAAATGAATCTTATTCATGAAACACTACATTGTTTGAAAGATGTCCAAGTCTATTGTGCCACACTACTCCATCCACTATAGAAACTTGATTGACAAAGGAATAAGAAAAATAGCTGGGTTTTGCAGCGTGAGAATTTATGATATACTGATCAAAAGAAGAATGATCGAGTGTGTATAATTTGCCTATTGTTCTTCCAACAGCTAGTATGTTATCAGTCTTTAGGTCCTATAGAAGACAACAAAAGGGATAAAAGATGAATTTGATATGTGTTGTGGTTATTAACTTGTTAACGCATAACAAGTTAAAATGAAAAATAGGTACATGTAAGCTTTGGTTAAGGTAAGTTTATCTGTTAAGTGTATATCACCAATATGATGAACAAACTTAACAATCCCATCTGGTAGATAAACTGGGGTTGGCAGAATGATTGGGTTGATGGTTTTCATATTTTTACACCCATGCAAATGTAATTTGAAACTCCATTGTCTATTATCCAATAGTCATTTCCAATTAATTCAGGGGAACTAAAAGAATGACATGTAATTATACCTACAAATTCTTCAAAATGTGCAAAATTCACATTGTTTCCTCTATTTGCGTTAGACGTTGTTTTTCCTTTCATGAATCTTTCTATGAATCAAGCTAGAAATGTTCATCGGCCAGTCATTTGTACTGTTATGAATTGACTCCGTATGCAGTTTTTCTATTTTCCCTATTTCTACCGTACTTGCCATATTTTTCTTTAATGTTTTCTATTTTTGATCTCTTAACTCCTTGTACCAATCTAGATAGCCATAGATTTTGAAATAACTATCTTTAGTATGTCCTGTCATTTTACAAAAATCACACTTTAATTCAAATTTGTCTATTATATCCCTTCATGTATAATTCCCTTTCCCTCCTTTTATCAGTCTTGTTCATTTGTCCTCTAGCGAACATGGAACTATTATTGTTGGGTTCAGTTATAGCCATATGAATTTTCTTCTATCTCTCCACTATCAGAATAATTGAATATGCTTTGTCAATTCTTGGTAATGGATCCATCACCAAAACATGATTCTTAAACTGGTTGTAACTTTCATTTAATCCCATTAAAAATTGTATCATCTTATGACATGAATTTATCTCCTCCATGTTCTTTCCAGTTTCACATGTACATTGATTACATGAACACTTTGGCATCGGTAACAAACAGCTTAACTCATCCTAAAGCTTCCTCAATCTTGTAAACTATCTAACAACAGACATATTTCCTTGTGTGATTGTATTGATTTCTCTCTGTAACTGATACAAAAGAGGACCATTACACTCTCTATATCTCTTCCCTAATTCCTTCCAAAGCTTAAAAGCACTTAAGGCATACAAATAAGCACCGACGATCTCTTCATAAATCGAAGTTAGTATCCATGATGTAACCATATTATCAACTCTACACCATGAATCATAAACTAATGAATTTTCATATGGTATTTTGTATCTACCATCTATGAATCCTAACTTCATTTTGGCTTTGAGAGTTAACTTCATAACACCACTCCATGAAAGGTAATTATTACCTGTTAAAGGCGATGTTACCAACGCCATTCCAGGATGATCAGATCCTTACAACATTAACAAATCGTTCATATTTTGAGTAACAAAATCCTCTGTTCTCGAACCAAAATCCTCCTCCTCCATACCTTAATGAAGACGTTTAACAAAGACTGAATGAAAACTAGTAGCACACTTCAAGAACTTTGACTCTAATATCATGAACAAATCGATATCAGAAAATTAGTTCATTTACTCATACTCAGTAGCTACGGCTCATCACTGTTTTTATACAAACTTAGTATAGTAATTGAAATAGCTACTACACAACTAACTCTTTTACACATGGAAAGAATAAATATAATAGTATATATTTATTTTTTCAAAGTCTTAAAAATGATTGGAATTGAATCGACGACACTATAACCTGAGCCTAAAACAAGTTTTTGATAATATATATTTCGTGTTTGTTTCCCCAATATTTGTCATCTCTATTTTAGCAAGCTATCATTCACCATATTTTCTATTTGTCTATTGAGTTTTTTAATAGTTACTTAGGTGGAAGATGAATTATTGATTGTTATATGCAGTTAGCCAATTTTGATATAATTAGAATTAGAATTAGCCATAACTTTAGCGAGTCATTGCACAATAGCCTTTATAATGGCATTCTATAACTACTTGGTGGGGACATGTCGGAGTCGAGTTGCGAGCTAGTACATGCCAGGGACATCATTGGCGATGATAATCTTTAGCATTTATTAGGTATTTTAATTAAAAGTCTTTAATTAGGGTAAAGTCATATTATTTAAGTTTAATCAATTTATAAGGTCTAATTGGGGCTTATTAAAATTAAACATAATTTTAAAAAAATATTAAAACTAATTAAATTTGTTATGCATATAGGTCCTACTCTACTATGTGTCATACATATGAAATAATAAAACCCACGTATCTTAAAAATAATAAATTCGTGTTACATAGCACATAATAGAGGGAGACATAATTTCTTTAAAAATTTCTACCTATTTAGGGCTTAAATTAAATATTTTGCAAATATTAGGGTCCATATTGAATGATTTGATAAATTAAGGTCTAAAATACATTTTAATATATTTGCTAGGGTTAAATTTATACTATTTGCCTGAAAGAGCACATGTTAAAAATCAATCTTAGCCATCCATTTATAGTTGAGGTAAGTATCAAGATAGACTATATTGAAGAGGATAAACAATATGATCTTATGACTAGTTGAAGAATGTGACTAAATTTTAAAACTTGTATTCTAGGACAACATCAATTTGATATTTTTAGAATCTAATAGGACTAATAAACTAGATTTTACAAATTAATGCATCTCTCATTGGCAAATGAACAAAGTTACCAATTTTGCAAACTAAAGTAGAAGCAGCAAAATAAACTAAGTTAAATGACAACTAGTGATCCTTCTTTTAGGTATGCTCAATTGTAAACATGATATCTTTGAATAGAGTCAAAAATCAAACACATTAAACTTGACATGCTTACTAATTTTATTTGATTTTACTATTAGAAAACTTGACTTTAATATGTGAAAGGCAAAAGTGTTGGTAGATTTTGCAACTAGATCCACTCCTATTACTGTAGAAAATTTGACTTATGAAGTAGTCTCTGAATATTCCAAAGCTAACGCAAATGTTGTTTTCCCACTTCTACTATACCCAACAAGAGCAATCTTATCCAGATTTGCTCTTGTATTTTCTAGAATAATATACTTTAGGGGCTAGGGCATTTGATTTGCCATTGTTACTACATATTATAAGATTTAAACCTAAATATTAAATTATTAAGATCCTTTGCAAAGAATAAGTGGAATTCTTATTACTTGAAAGAAAATAGGTTAATGAATTACAAATCTAATAATCAACAAGAAGGTAGAATTAATGGTGACAACTTCATACAATAAGAAATGTTGGTATAAATACACAATGGGAGATCTTAAATTGATCACTCTTCCTCTCTCGCGCATACATAAACGTAAAGAAGAAAGAGCCATTTGTACAAAATGAAAATGACCTCATTTTCATATTCTTGATTGGCTTGTAGGTGAAGCAGGGCACTTTGACTTACTCACATATTTATTTAATCTTGCAGCTTAAACCAAACTAATTGCATGCTTGGTTATTATTTTACACCTAAATTATGGAGTTTGCATTTCTTAATTGTCTTATTATTGTTCTTTTTCAATCATTGTATCTAATTAATACTCTCTATATGTTAAAGGATTTGATACTACCCAGTAGATCAGAAGAATTGGAATACGTAGCAAAAGTGGTAAATTAGTTACCCTAGTGCCTAAAATCTATTCTACTAGAAAATATGGCAACAAACTTGAAGAAGATTGGAAAGATAATAGAAAGAGAAGATTATGTCCCTGACTCTTTTAATAAATACATAAAAAAATAAAAAGAGAGAGAAAGGAGGGAGGAGGGAGAAAAACATTTTTTGTAAATTATTTGGATCTCATTTGCCACATAAGGTAAGGTTCCCATAAAAAATATCACCTAATTTTTTTTAATGAAACACTAACGGAATAGTTAAGTTAGTTCAAAATTAAGCGTTTATGAAATGTTAGGGTTCTTTTTAAACGTGCTGAAACATTTGAGTTTAAATAAAATTTAGTGAAAATATTATGGTATAATTTAAACCTTTTTTTATATGTGAAATGACAAATATTGATTTATTTGCTATATTGTGTAAAAGCTCATGAAATTTTTATACACTTAGTGTAAAAGACATGCTAATACAATCATACACAAAACGAATTATGTTAATTTTTAAAATTTTCAATTTTACATTAATTAGTTGTATGTCTTTCAGTTAATATCAGCACCAAATAGATAAAATTCAAAAAAGAGAAAAAGAAAATTTTAAGATTCTAAGTAAAAGATACATTTATTTCTTACTACTAATTCAAAATAACTATGTTCTTAAAAGGTGTACACAAATATTAATTTAAAATGATAAAAAGAATAAACAAAAATTTTAGAATATTAATTATAAAATAATTAAAAATGTTTATAATATATTAAATAAAATCTATTTGATTCACAAATGACGCAATTCCTCCAATGATACATTGTATACATTCATTTGGTCTATTATAAGGATTAAAACCAAAAGGATTTAATGCTATAAGAATATGAAACATGATCTTGTAGTTGATAAAGCTTTAAGAGGAGCAATATATTTAAAAGAAGATACTCAATGTGATCCAAACTAAAAAAGGGGATTGTTAGCAAATAGTAGCCACGTTGGACTTCATTTCATATGTTTATATTTATATTTAAGTTTTTTTAGACTTAATTGCCTAATTAAATGGACTGGACTCTAGGGGTTTCATAACTAGAATTATTATTAGTTTATTTAAATTCTATATATCTTCAATTTTAACTAGATTTAAAAATATTCATATATATATTGTCATATATGATCTTAGAGATAAAAATTACTTTTTCACAAATGAGGTTCATCATATGCAAATTCATTAATGTCTTGATTGCTCTTACTCGAATCAAATATTACAGGTAAATTCCCACTAAGTTGTAATATAAATTAATTTTGAATTAATTCTTCATTTTCTAGGTTATCATTATTTTGACGAAGTCCCTCTTCTTTATTTAGTGTAACATAATATCTTTGATTACGAGTCTCGTATAAAGATAGTTTTTTAGCATTTCACCTACTTTAAATTTAGTTACATCTTTATTTCCTTATTCACTTATAAGAATATTTTTTAGTGTTATTCTCTCAGGCTTAGCTTCCCATATCTTTGATAGGAATCGTGAGCATAGATAACATAATCTCATGGCCTTAGGCTTGTTATATAATGCATTTTACTTTTTTGAATCTCATACAGAGTGTTTGTAACTGATTTTATGAGCATGCAATTAAGTACGTAAGTAGTCGTGGACAAGGCACCATCCAAATATGTGATAAGTAAATATGATCTTATCATTATGGACCAAATCATTTCTATAAGCAATCTATTTTTCTTCTTTTTGTAAGGCTATTCTATTGCGGGGTTTATGTAATAGTTAATTACCTTTCTATTCCTTTTTCATCAGATACTATCCTGAACTTATTAAAAAATTATTATTGTCATGATAAGGTTTTAATTGGTTCTCCACCAAATTTATATACTTTATGAAACAATTTAAAGCATATGATTTCATAATGAGTATGCTTATCTATAAAGGTGATAAAATATGCAACTTTGTGTCTTACCCTCACATTCATAGAACCACAGGTATTTGAACAAATTAATTGCAATCAATTAGAAACTTATATTCTCTTTTTAAATGGCTTTCTTTCTCATTTATTAGCAAAAGAATGCTCATAAATAAGTAGATATACTTGATTAAAATCACTCAGAAGTTTCTCTTTGACTAATCGGCTTAATCAATTTTGACCAATGCGACCTAATTTAGAATGTTATAAATTTGCACCATTATTGAAATTACTTAATGGTGTAAATAAATAATAACTAATATTATTCTTTTGGTAAATGACATCTAATATAATAAATTTGTTTAACATAAAATCCTGGTTAAAATGGTTCTAAAATAAAATCCTAGTTAAAATGGTTCTAAGATATAAATTCATTCCATCATAATGAAAATTTACATTAATTATGAGTTTAACTAAAACTAATACCTTTAGGGCAAATAACATAATTAGGAATAAGGATTAACCACCATGCATGTCTAAGTTGCATGTATCAAATCCTTACAAAATAACTTTTGAGTTGTCACATGTATAAGTCCATTGTGTTTTATATGAGATTCTATGAAATTTTACAAAGACATCCTTATTTTCACTACATAGGTCATGGCTATCCACAAAGGATGAGATTCAGTTAAATAATTAAAAAAATGTACACCAAACATATATTTGTACTAAAAGGTCATACCTTTTTTAGCTCGATATAATTATAAGAGAAATATAAACCTTATTATCGTAGTTGCAACACTTCTCTATTTTTCAAAATTTTCTTATTAAAATGATGTTCTCCTTTCACATATTAGTTCCACTTGGCGTTTTTAAAGTCTTAAGCACTGTGCCTTTTATCTTGTTAGGTCCACCATAATACTTTTGGTTCCTATTGGTAGTTTCATGTTAGTTAGGACCAACTACATATACCATATAGGTCATCTTGGAAGCTTCAAGATATTATTCTTTTAACAAAATATTTATTATAACATCCTTTATTGTCTTGATGCTTTTATTATAGGCCAAGTGCATCATATGCTCTTAACTCTGAGGCAAAGAGCATATGACTACTTGCACTTATTGTTCATTAGACAACTCGTGATCATCATCTCTTAGCCTAGTTATCATGTTTTACACATCTCTCAAATGCTTTTGCATTATATGATCATTTCACTTCTTATACGTGTCAAACTTGATCAGTAATGAACTCAATTTAGTCACTGAGATTCCTTTAAATCGAGCAACAAAAGCAAACCATGTGTCCTTAGTAATCTCATGCTTTTTGAACTCACACATAATGTCATTATACATATTGCTAAAAAATGAATTCAAAATAAGGAGTTCTTCTTTTCCATATCTCATATGCATCATGGTCTCTTTTGTACTAGATTGTGTTTGCATCCTTAGGTACATCAATGGCTATGATAATTGGTTTTAGAATCTCTTACTTTTCTTGCACATAGTAGACTTTTATCTCCTAATTTTATAATTTTCACAATTTAACTTTTAACCTTTGCTGAGTCCAGTGAAGATATTCTTTGCATATTCCAAGCTTAAAATGTTTATAAAAATAAATAAAGTTGCGTACATACACATTAATTTCATATTATGCATATGTTTTTCAATTACTATGGACAATATAAATAATTTTTTTCAATTGATTATAAAATCAAAAGTTCACAAAGTTCTTATCTTCAAATGTTAGGTTAAATGAGGTTTTAACTTATGAGCTTAATGATAACAAAACATATTACTAGTAATACTTTTATCTTCAATAATATTAGTAAGTTAATTTGTTAAAGATTCAAGAAAAAGGTGAAAGATCAAGTTCAATGGAAAGAAAAAGTGAGCAAATGAGCCAATTAAATTAATTAAGCAATCAAAGGGTGAAAGAAAATAAGCAAACTAGAGAATGTATTTAATTTAAGAGAACTTGAAAGAGATTTAAGTAAAGAACTAAGAATAAAGAGGAACAAAATACCGCAAATTGTACAAAATTATTGCAATTTTTATTATAGTCTTATCTTGGTAATTTCAATGAATTAGGGACTTGGTCATTGCATGATAGTTTATACAGCAGAACCTCTTTAAATTGGTACTCGGTAAATTAATAAACTGTCTAAGATAATATTTTTCTCCGGTCCCGACTTGAGCCAGTTGAAAATTTAAAAATTTTCGATAAGATAATAAGATAATATATTTTCAAAATACCCCTATGTAAATATAAGGTCCCATTAATATCATAAATTAATAATTATATAAACTTACACAAATATAACTAAGACAATTTAGTGAAATATGATT
>JANKOE010000009.1:27980077-27993457 GCA_026284465.1 Erythroxylum citrifolium | reverse complement strand
ACGCCGGTGGTTCACTCCCGGAAGGCCCCTCCGACGCTCAAGTCAGTCTTTTTGTGAGAGTTTTGGTGGCTAGGAATTAAGAGAATACGGGAGTTCTGAAGTCGTACCTTTTTCATAGTGAGATAATGAATTTATATAGTAAATACCTGTAGGGATTAGGTCAACGTTGAGGAATGGGCCGATCGACCCATGTGTATTTCTAAGTTTGGACTTAAGCCTAACACGACCAACTCAATCAATAGTCAATACCCTTTTTAAAATTTTCTGAATTGCTTTGCATTTAAGAAACAGAGTCTTCAATTTTTGTGTTGCTCTTTTCAATCCTGTCTTTGCTGAAAAGAAAGATGTACATATGCTTGACGATTTATGATGTATCGTTATTAATTAACTAAATGCATAATGTGGAAAACTTTGTATCAGAGTCCTATTGGATTCCAGTTCCAAGTTAAAGAAAACTGGCATGTAGTCCTGCCAGAGTCCTGACAGCTGCTTTTGGCGTGCATCTTCTCCATGTGCTCGCAAGACAGCCAACTCATTGCGTTTCTTTTTTGACTTTCAGGAAGTTGGCACATTGCATTTTGTGTGTTTGTCGGTCTTCTCAACTCTCTTACAAGAAACTAGACAGACAGACGTCATTTAGGTTACCAAACGGTCCAAGCCTCTTACCTATAATCTAACCGCCTCGGTACTTTTCTAAACCATAAAGACAATTTTAGAAATATTATTTTTAATATTTTTAACTAGATCCTCTCATAACTAGTGAACCAATTGTTACTTCTGAGACACAAGTTTATAAGAACAGATTTTTTGTTTAGATTATAATATTTTTATTAAATTTTATTCACATATAAATATAAACCTCACATAATAAAATATAATTAAAATAAAATAATTAAAACAGAAAATTTGATGTGAAAGCCCACGCCCCAACTCTAGCCCGGTAAATCTTCAAACTTGTCTCGTGAGACTCTTGTTTCAGTTTGTACGAGAGATTTTATTTATTTTAGTTACGGGCATGTATGTCCAAACAAAAAACACAAAAAGAGTCCAACGCTGTAGGCTCAGGCTGGCTGTCGAAAAGAACACCTGACGCGTCAGAATCGAACCACGAATGAGGCCTCGTCCTCATCATTTGCCATGGATGTCCCCACCAAAGTTCCCTTTACTTCGTCGTCATTTTCGCAGCTCAAATCTTGAAGCCCACATCGCGCACCCACAAACACACACACACATATATAAGCCTTAAGTATCATAAGAACAAGATCGAAACTAAAAATAAAGATGGAGGGGAAAATTATAGGAAAAGAATTAAAAGCGCAAAAGCCTCTTGCCTTGCAGAGCCAAGCATGGAAAGAAACTCTCTACTCTCTCCTTCTCTCTATTTAAAAGCATGAAGTAGAGAGGAAGAGGAAAGGATCAAAAACCCTAACTTCGGTCCCTTTCCGTCCAAGCATCGAATCTTCGCGATTGGAATGTGTTCTGTTGGAGAATGATTCATCGACGATAGAACGTTTCAGGAATAAGTTTGGATTTCAGTTGCTTCTCTCTTTTTTATGTTTGCCATTTTGGTATATTGATGAGGAAAATTCATCGATGGCAGAGGATTTTGATCCTCTCTCTGCTCTTTTTTACTTTGGTCGCTCCTATCATTTTCGTCTCCGATAGGCTCGGGAACTTCTCTCCCGCCGGTAAGTCCGTCTCCTGGGCACCAATTCACATTGCACATATGTAAAAGTTAGAGAAAACGGAGGTGTGAGAATATTACTCATTACCGAATCTCTGTCATCTTCGTGAAGTTTCTTTGGTCGTTTTAACATTAAGGTTTGGCTACAATGTATTTGTTGTTTAATAAATTATTTTAATCTGTTTTCACAGGCCGGAAAGAGTTTGTAGAAGATTTGACTTTTGTAAGTACCTTAAATATGATGCTTTTTGTTTCATTTCGAAGCGGTCAACAAAAAGAAAAATGGCTATATAGAATTTCAGGTTTATTTTCTTAAAGGTTCAGGCGTACCAAGAAGTTATTTTCAGTGTGTGAGGACATTTTGTTGTGTATTGTGGACTCTTTTGAATTGAGGATTTGCCATAGTTCTGTAATATTTGTGTCACACCGTCTAGATTTGCAGTACTCACCTCAAATTATTTTTAACTATTTAAATTTCCCCAGTGGAAATTAGATAACCATAGATGACATGGTAAATGATTTATTGTTCACTCGTTTTTTCTTGGTGCAGAAATATAGGACCGATGCTGTAACACTTAATTCAATCAAGCAGGTTTGATGGTCTATTTCTTGGTGTCTGTTCTGCTCCCAGAGTGCTAATATCCTATAGCTAATTATGCATATCCTTTGTTCCTGCTTTGTGCTCCAGGAAGCAGGTGAAGGCTTGAAAGAGCCAAATCTGCTCATTTATAGAGATAAGGGTTTTGGTTCCACCTTGAGTTACAACTCTTCTAATGAGGAAAATGATTCTAAGCAGTTAGAAACTTCTGGGGATGTCGATCCTGATTTAAAACAATCTGAAAATTCTGTAACTGTAGCAAATCATTTGAAAAGTAATGGTAGGTAGAATGTTATTTTCGTTTCTCCTTTTGTATTTGACTGCTGTAAACTTTCTCTGACGTGTTAATATTTATTGTTTCAGGAACAAATAATTTAGAGATAGATGAAGATCAGGCTGTGTTGAAGGAAACTAGATACTCAAGGTCAGGAGAAAAGGTAGTCTATGTCATGCCTCATGTCTTCTTGTAATGTTTTTTGCTGGAATTTATAGCTTTCAGAGTTGAGGCTAATTTTGTGTATGTGGATCTGCCAGATCAGTAAGAAGAAATGAAATAATACGTATGTTTTAACATCTACAAACATAAGGATGCTAAAGTAGATGTAAAATACAAGCTCAGTTATCATAGCAGAATCGTGCTTAATGCAAAAGTTAATCATGAGCTTACCTGTGGCAACTTGTCTGACCAGGAATAGAGCTTGTGTAAGGGGTTGACACTGACTATTCTTCAAGTTAGTGAAATTCTAGAAGTCTAGGGTATAAAGAACTTTGTAGTCCTCGTCTGTTGATTTTGTCAGTTGTTATATGTGTAGCATCAATAGCTATTTGGAATAGCTAGATAAGTTTGTCTGGTCATTTGAAAGGAAATGTTGATCCTTTGTATGGAGTCACATTATTATAGGGTCTCCTAAAAGGTTTGAGGTCATAGTGCAAAAGTTTCAGAGCTTGTATTTAGAGTTTTGAGAAAACCTAAGACAACCTATATAGCAGAATTGGAATATTTGTTTGTGAAATCAAATAAAGTGGAAAATATTGACTTCAAATGTACAATTGGATATGAAGACCAATGTTATGTTTTACTTGTCTGGAAGTTAAAATAAGAGGCATAGGGGAAGAGGAAAAAGACAGAGAAGGGGGAGAATTGCTAGAGATTAAGGGAATGAAGTTTAGAGAAAAAGTGACAGAGAAGACAAATAGAAAGGAGAATGAGGAAATATCTTTTCTTAATCCATTTCATTCTTCAGCTACTTTTTTATAACGTCACTGTAAGAAACTTTGGCTAGCAATGCCAACTTTGCAGTTCATAGCAAACATTTCAACAAATATATTCTTGTTCTTTACACAAAATTGGTGAACCTAGCTGGCCTTCTAGAATCTCGTATGCTTCTTCTGATGTTTGTAGAAGTTTGTGGTTTCTTGCTTCGACTTGGGCCTGGCTCAGCTGTTGGTCCCGCATCAATACCCTCCTCTTCGAGATTTACCTTGCCCTCAAGGTCATAATTGGGAAAGTCATGTTTTAACTCAGCTATAACTTCCTAGGTGGCATTCGATGCAGGCTGGCCTTCCCACTGGACTAGTACTTGAGGGATATGGGTGTTATGTTGGAGCAATCAACGATAACCTAGGATGTTGGCTGGCTTCAATAGTGGGTGCTGATTTATGAAATCTAGAGGCAAGGGGGCTGTATCAAGTGTCGGGTCTCCCACAAATTTTTGAGCTTAGAGACATGAAACACGTTATGAAGTTTGGCAGAGGTAGGAAGATTAAGACGGTAGGCAACAACTCCTATGCGCTTCGTGATCTGGAAAGGGCCAAAAAATTGTTTAGACAGCTTATTATGAAGGCGATGAGCAAGAGTGGATTGTCGATAAGGCTGGAGTTTGAGGAGGACCCAATCTCTGACCGAATAGTTGACATCCTTCCGTTTTCTATTGGCTTGGGTGCTCATTCTCTGCTGTGCCTGACGTAGGTTTTCTTGTAAATTGGTTAAGATTTGGGACCTAGATTGGAGAAGTTCATCAACAGATGCAATTGATGAGGAGCCTGCGATATAATCAAGCAGGGAAGGTGGGGGTCAACCAAACACTGCTTCGTATGGAGTCATTTTAATGGCAGAGTGCCAGACTGTGTTATAATGCCATTATGCCCAGGAAAGATAGTGTAACCATTGTCGTGGGTGGTCAGACACAAAACAACGGAGATAGTCTTCCAAATACCAATTGAGGACCTTAGTCTGTCCGTCAGATTGGGGGTGGTAAGCACTACTCATTGTTGACGAAGTTCCTTAAAGCTTGAATAATTCACGCTAGAAGTGGCTCATGAAAATAGGGTCTTTGTTAGACACAATAGAGGATGGTATGCCACGTAGCCTGATGACTTCTCTGATAAAAAGCTCTACAATTTGAAGAGCTGTGAAGTGCTCTCCCAATGCTGAGAAATGAGCGTGTTTTTTAAGGCAGTTGACCACCACAAATATGGTCGTCTTGTTGAAAGATGGGAGTAAATGGGTGATAAAGTCCATGGAGATAACATCCCAAATTTTTCCCAGAATTGGCAGAGGCTGTGAAAGACTTTGGGCAGGCGGGAGGGGTGTTGAAAGGCTTTACCACTTGACAGATTGAACACTTGGCAACAAAGTTACAGATATCTTGCTTGAGACCTGGCCAATAAAAAGTGGCAGCAATTCTGGTTAGAGTTCTTTGGACTTCTACATGTCCTCCTATAAGGAGAGTTATGGAATTCAACCAAAATTAGATGTTGGAGAGCAGATTCAGGGGGAATGTATACTCGCCCTTTATAGAAGATGAGGCCATCTTTGGTGGAAAAATGAGGGTGGCAAATGGGTCATCTTGTAGGGATTGAATGAAAGCTGTTGTATGACCGTGGGATTGAATGAATTTTTTGAGGGCTTCCCAAAGGGCTAGGACTAGTTGGGAAGTCATGTTGTGTAAAGAAACATGAGGCAGCCTTGATAGTGCATCGACTGGTCCATTATCTTTACCTGGTTTGTAATCAATCTTGAAGTCATAGCCTAAGAGCTTGGACAATCATTTTTGTTGCTCCAGGGTTTGAATGGTTTGGTGAACAAGGGAATGGAGACTCTGATGATCTGTTTCAATGGTGAATTCCCTCCCTAAGAGATATTGTCGCCACTTACGAACAACTTCTATGACGACAAACATTTCTCTAGCGTAAGTAGATACTACTTGCATGCATGGAGACATGAGCTTACTAAAGAAGGCTAGGGGGTGCCCATTCTAAGACAAACTACTCCAACACCCATGCCGGAGACGTCTGTTTGGATTACGAAGGGGGCCGCAAAATTGGGAAAGGCTAACGACGATGTACCAGAGAGGGCTTGCTTCAAGGCAAGGAAGGTAGAGGTAGCCATTGGAGTCCTTACGAAAGCGTTTTTCCACAACAATTCTGTTAGGGGGGAAGCAATGGAAGCATACCTAGGCAGAAATTGATGGTGGTACCCCGTGAGGCCAAGAAATCCCCTTAGGCTCTTGAGGGAGGTTGGGAGCGGCCATTGTTGTATTGCCACTATTTTGTTTGGGTTTATAGCTACACCCTGCCTAGAAATCTTATGTCCCAAGTAGCTAATGGTGGGACGGTCAAATTCACATTTGGGTAGTTTTGTGAATAGTTGGTGCTCCTTGAGAATGGAAAAAACCTGTTGCAAATGCACAAGATATGTTTCCCACAAAGGACTGAATATTAATATGTCGTCAAAAAATACAAGTACAAACTTGCGAAGAACTTCCCTGAATACTGAATTCATGAGGGCTTGGAATGTTGACGGGGCATTACGAGAAATTTGTAATGGCCTTCATGGGTGCGGATGTTGATTTCTCAACATTTGTAGGGTGGATTTGAACCTGATGATATCCAGCCGTTAAATCCATTTTCGAAATTGCCTTGGTGTTGTAGACTTCATCCAACAATTTATCTACTGTAGGAATGGGGAATCGGTCCTTGATAGTGACTTTATTGAGAGCCCTATAGTCCACACAAAAGCGCCATGTTATGTTTTTTTCTTTACTAGGAGGACTGGCAAAGAAAATGGACTCATGCTTGGGCAAATAATTTCGTCAATCAACATTTCTCCTACCAATTTCTCAATCTCTGATTTCTGGAAGTACGAATACCGATAAGGCTTGACATTAATAGGAGGTGTGCCAGGGGTGAGAGGGATTCGATGGTCAAGGGCTCGTGGTGGTGGTAGCCTTGATGGTTTGGCGAAGATGTTGTAGAAGTTGGTCAGTAGTGTTTGTTATATAGTCAGTTAGAGAATGTTACTTAATAGGACATACGTTGTAATGATGAGGTATCGAGATATTTGGAATTGTAGGAGAGTGGGCCCTCTCGAATTGACTCCTTGTTACTTTTTCTTTTGTCTTTTTTTTTTCATTTGATTATGGAAAACACTACTCTTGAAGGGAATGAAAAGAATGATAGCTTGCGTATTGAACTGTTGAGGGTAGGAAATAGAGAGATTGTTTGTTTATTGAAATCGGGAACCCACCATATTGCACTTATCTTCTACGATTTTGGCCATTCCCATTGCATCGTAGAGTGTGTTGGGTTTAAACAGAGGCAGTTCCCTCTGTATATCCTCACATAATCTAGACAAAAAACAATTTAGGACGTTGGTGTTTGTGAGGCCATTGGTTCGGGTAAAGGCCTCGAATTCGCTAAGGTAGGCTGCAGTGGTATGTTGTTTGCGGTTGTAAAGTTGAGCCTCATGGTTGAGGAAGGAGGATGCCCAAACCTTAATTCGAGTTGTTGAGTGAACCCATCCAAAGTAGAAAGTTGTCCTGTGGAATACATCCATTGGTGCCACTGAAGTGCTGGCCCGGTCATGTAAAAGGCAGCTATGGTCAATTTGTGGTCGTTAGGTATATTATGGTAAGTGAAGAAATGCTCTATCTGGAAAATCCAACCAATGACATTTTCTCCAGTAAGAAGTGGTATTTCGAGTTTGGGTAGGTGGGTGGTGAGTGGGTTCTGTTTGTGGTAGGGTAGTTTGAGATGAGGTTTGGACTAAGGAAGATGAACCCAAAGGGTTGGTGTGGGGTAGTTGGGAAGGGAAGCAAGGGAGGCCGGGGCAAAGCTTTCTCCATTTTAGTTAGCTTGGCCAGTACTTCCGTCATGACTGCTTGTTGGGTTCCAAAAGAATCGTGCACCCATTCGAAGGCACTGGTGTCTTTTTGCACTGTGGTGCTCAGCGACTCGAGGTTAGAAAGCAAGGAATCGGGATGGGCTGGTCTGTGATTTTGATCAACTGCTCCTCTACGGCAGCCTTTGATCTAGTGGTGACACCTTCCGTCATTGTTAGGCTCTCAATGAAAGCACCAATGTTATGTTTTACTTGTCTGGAAGTTAAAATAACAGGTGTAGGGGAAGAGGAAAAAGACAGAGACCGGCGAGAATTGCTAGAAATTAAGGGAATGAAATTTAGAGAAAAAGTGACATAGAAGGCAAATAGAAAGGAGAATGAGGAAATATCTGTTCTTAATCCATTTCATTCTTCAGCTACTTTTTTATAATGTCACTAACAAACTTTGGCCAACAATGCCAACTTTGCAGTTCATAACAAACATTTCAACAGATATATTCTTTTGTTCTTTACACAAAATTGGTGAACCTAGCTGGCCTTCTAGAATCTCGTATGCTTCTTCTGTTGTAGAAGTTTCTGGTTTCTTGCTTCGACTTGGGACTGGCTTAGCTGTTGTTCGCGCATCACACTTCAATATTAAATGTTCCTCATCCTCTTCTAGTAAATTTTCGAAGCTAGAGATAAGTTTTGATTTGCATTTGTTTGCTTTCCATGACCTCTTAACAACAGATTCTTTCCGGTTTTGCTTGCAAGTCATAGTAGGCAAACTGGTTCTCTAGTGCACTCTTTAGCAACAAGATGGATTTTAGGTTGCCGGGGATATATTTGGTGCTTGAAATATGAGGCAAGAGTATAATCTAGAGACTGGAAATTATAGGCTTGCCCTTGAAACACTTATATCTTTGGGCAAGAACTATTTTCCTTTAGAGAAGTTGGGAGATAAGGAAGCTGGAATTATTTTTGATTGAAGAAATTCAGTTATGTAAATGATTGATGTGTAGAAAGGGAGTAGTTTCTGGGGTAATTTAAGATAGAAAACACACTTCCCTTTGAAGTTCAGTTACTTATCTTTGGCAAAATATCATGTAGTTCAAGGATTTTACCATGTTATATGTGAATTGGATTTTTCTATTTTTCTTGTTCTTTCTTTGTTTCATCTTTTCCTAACATAACTACAATTGAAACCACTTTTAATATTTTGGGATTTTTTATAGTTCATCTTAGTTATTCAGTTTGAGGATGTTTCTTTGTCTTATGCCGCAGGAGCAATCCAATCGAAAAATTGTTCAGGATGATCAGAAAGTGCAGCGTCCAGTGCGGAGAGCAGTAGACGAGAAAGTAAAAGAGATTAAAGATCAGCTGATTAGAGCTAGAACATTCTTAAATTTTGCTACACTAGGAGGTAATGCCCACTTAGTAAAGGAATTGAGGCTGCGAATGAAAGATTTAGAAAGGGTTACTGGTGACGCTAACAAGGACACAGATTTATCGAGGAGGTAGTGTCTGATCCATATTCTCTGTCATAAGTTGGCTAATAATAAGTTGATGGATAAGATAATATTCCTAAATACTGCTCACTAGAGAAGAATATGCCAGTAACTGTGTAATAGAATATTTTTCAAGCTCAAATTCTGGATGAATGGGTTTGAAATCTGAACTACACACTTGCAGTGCTTTGCAGAAAATGAGATCCATGGAGGCCTCATTGACCAAAGCCAGTCGGGTTTTCCCGGACTGCTCCTCCATGGCTAAGAAACTTCGTGCTATGACTTACAATGCTGAAGATCAGGTTCGGGCACAGCAGAACCAAGCAGCATATCTTGTTGATCTTGCTGCTAGGACTACACCAAAAAGCCTTCACTGCCTTTCTATGAGGCTTACAACTGAATATTTTGCCGTGTCACCAGATGGTAGGCGGTTCCCAAAACAAGATCGAGTGCATGATCCAAATCTCCTTCACTTTGCTGTTTTCACCGACAATGTTCTAGCCTGTGCTGTTGTTGTGAATTCAACCGTGTCCTCTGCGCTGGTATTCTGCCCTTTTTTCTTTTTAGTATGCCCATCTTTTTGTACCCGATATTTTGGCTTTGTCCCTGTTATCTATGAGGTTCTTATAAATTGCATTCTCAGTTGGTCAAAAATTATAGACAAAATCATTACTAAAAGAAAAGAAAGCACTATTTACAAAGCTTCATGCCCGATTCTCCTGTCTAATTTAGAACTATCTCATCTATTTCCATGAGTACTAAATATGTCATATATGGGCATATGATCTTTGCTGCAATGATTACAAGTGCGCGAGGGAGCAGTATTGTTTTTACATAATAATCTCTGGCAGAACGAGGATTTTATTTCCTTTTTGTTTCTGAATTTCCCTGAATGAGACTGGCCCAATCTAGTTTCATTGTACAAGCACCACTAGAATTCATTGGAAGAGAAATGCTAAAGAACAGTGTTACATTGCTCCCCTCAAACATAGTATATTACCTTGTTAGATCATGAGCTTCTTAGGAAACGTCCACTGTGATAGAAAAGTCTACTTTCATCTGAGAGTCATGAGGAAATTTGCAAATGCTGAATGGTTATTCTAGATTCAGCATGGGGCAGCCTTTTACCATAGTATGACTTCAAGTATATTCCTCATATCTAGTCTAATTATGCATTTCTTTTGCCTGTTCAATTGAAATGACTCAATTTAGGTTGGCTTACTAACATATCAATTTTCCATGTATTAAATAGTGCACCGCTTTCTTTCTGATATATGATTGAAGGTGATAACTTTTGACAGGGGCTCACAAGCTATCCATACTTTTCAAGCGTTTAATTGGATGAGATTGTCTTTTCTTTTATATTTCCACTTATTATGGAACTTGATAGATCCCATTGTTCTATCTTTTATTAGGCATGCATTATTTGTGGCCTTGTCTGGTCTTAGTTGTGAACTTGGGTTCAGATTCCAAATCTGAGACATTTAGTGCATTCATGTGTTCCGCTGCCACAGGCCATGGGTGTGTGGACTGCTTCTTGTTGGCATGGTTGCTTTTGCAACGAACTGTTGGGCGTTATATATCAGGATCACATGTAGAAGAATACTGATTGGATGTTTATCTGTCGTTTGGTTATCTATTACAGGAGGAAGAGAAAATCGTTTTCCATGTTGTAACTGACTCTGTCAACTTCCCAGCAATTTCCATGTGGTTCTTATTGAACCCTCCTGGAAAAGCTGCAGTCCAGATCCAGAGCATAGATAATCTAGCAGTGCCATCTGCCAGGCATAAGTCAGGAGTGAACGTGCAAAATTCTCTTGACCCAAGATATAGTTCTAGACTAAACTATTTACGTTTTTATCTCCCTGATGTCTTCCCTCTCTTGAACAAGGTCGTGCTTTTGGACCACGATGTAGTGGTGCAAGGAGACTTAAGTGGAGTTTGGAGCCTGAATATGAATGGAAAAGTAAACGGCGCAGTGGAGACTTGTCAGGAGAATGAAGCTTCATTTCACAGAATGGATATGTTTATAAATTTCACAGATCCATTTGTGGCAAAGAGATTTGATGTCGAGAGATGCACATGGGCATTCGGAATGAATTTGTTTGATTTGCAAGAATGGAGGAGACAAAATTTAACTGATCTTTACCACAAGTACATGCAATTGGTAAGGGAATACATACCATTCATCATAATTGCTCTTGCCTGAACTATACATGTTGATGCTTTTTGCCCCATGGTTAATCTCAGGGTAATGAGAGGCCATTGTGGAAGGCCGGAAGCTTGCCGATAGGTTGGGCAACCTTCTACAACCAGACAGTCACTTTAGATAGGAGATGGCATGTACTTGGCCTAGGCTACGAGTCAGGAATTGGACAAGATGACATTGATAAAGCAGTAGTGTTACACTATGATGGAGTAATGAAACCCTGGCTAGACATTGGTATCGCAAAGTATAGGGGTTACTGGACCAAATTTGTCAACTATGATCAATCTCATTTACAACAGTGCAATATTCACCCCTAAACGATAGGAAAGGATGCATAACAAAGGGGTGTTACCATGTTCGCTTCTTGTTCTTGGAACTTACGTGATCACTTCATTCTTTTGACCGTTTCTGTTGTAAATTTTCACCTTTTGCCAAATACATGCCCTTTGATACTCTTCTAGGAAATAAGTGATTCGTTGTGATGACATAATAAGAGGCTGTGGGGCATAAGTGCTACTATTACTGTGTAAATAACTCCATGCAGAATATTATTTAAGAGAACGAAGACAGTGAGGGGAAATAGATTTTGATACTTATCATCAATTCATATACGGTTGACTCTCTGTTCTTTTGTTTTCTTACCATGTAAATGTATAGTTGAATCATTGAAGGTTAACATAGAGGAAATGTTAGACTTTGGATCAATCCACATCGTACAAAATTTTCTAGCTAACGAGAGTTGAAATACATCATAATATGATAAATCTCACGGTCACTATTATTTAAAAAATTATTAAATTTTGTAATTATATTTTAAATTTTTATAAATTCAAATTTTTAATTTTTTGCAAATCTGGTTAGAAATTAGCGTTTTTGTTAGTGAATATGACGGAGAGCCATTTCAAACGTAATTTCAAATGCGTAAGATAATAGGTGAAATAAGAATTTGAATGTCAAATTTTTGTTTAAATAATTAATTAATATTAATAAAAAAATTAAAAACAAGTAAATGGGATTTTAATTCTTGCGATTGGGAAGTGTTACAAAAGTTTTCCTTCGGCATTGAACTTATCCGCAAGACTCTCCTACTATGTTGCATGACAATCTTACTTAGGTCCTTTTAAGCAAGACTCAGCATTTTCACGTGATCGTCAACCAACTATCAAGTTCTCGAATGCCTTATGATTCTCGCAGTGTTTAACTCTCACACTTGCAAGAAAATTACAAAAATCCTAGAATAGTAAAGGCAACAATAATAACAAGAAAGAGATACAACTAAAAGTCAAACTTCATTACTTCCCTTAAAATAGACAAAGGAATACTCTCTTAATCTATGTGTCTCACAATACTCTCCTCTTGATTATGAGAGTAAGACATAAATAAGTTATTTATAGGCATCTCTAGATGACTAAATTAGAATTCTAATAGAACTCTACTAGCTAAGATCACGATCTTATCCTTATCAGATTACATCAAACTAACACATTCTCATCCAATTAAGACTTTATCTAATAGGATTAAGCTACATTACAATAACAAGATAAAAGATTACATTATCTATGGATGATTATCTATATCCACGAAGATCTTCTCTATATTCAGATGATCCTTCCACATGATCTTTATCTCTTAAAGTTGATATTCATCAACTGTGATCTTATTCGTCACCTCATCCAAGATTTCATCATCTCTATCTGTTGATGATGAGTCATCCAAGCCAATAGTACATTATTCCGATCCAATGCTTACCCATGCCAACTCTATTAGCCATAGTCCGTCTAGTTGAGTACATACTAAGTTCTTAATCCATCAAGAGCTTAGTTTTAGCCAAGTCAGCTCGTATACAGCCTGAAATTCTCCCACAACTCGCACCATGTTTAGTGCCTGTTTGGTTGAGCTTTTGAAGGGTGAATAAGTACTTTTTTCCACCGCAAAAACTGTTTTTAAGAAAAATGAGTGTTTGGCTGTAAAATGATAAAAGCACTTTTTTAGTAGATATAGCTTTTTTGGCAGCTAAAATACAGTTTTTTAAGAAGTTTAAATTTGGAGCATCTTAAAAAAGCACTTTTGAAGGTAGATTTTTTAGATCAATTAATGAGCATATTTTTTAGTTCCTTTTATCCTTATGTTTTACACATAATTCCCACAATACCCACAAACATATCTTCACGTTTATTTTGAGATTTATATAATATTATTTGATTTTTTTATATGTTTTAATATTTATTTTTGATATTAGTTTTACTTATGTTATAATCCATATAAAATATTTGGTTAGAT
>JANKOE010000009.1:27831927-27844370 GCA_026284465.1 Erythroxylum citrifolium | reverse complement strand
TATTTATTCATAAAGATTGTACACAACTTTGTACAAGGGATTGCCTTTAGGGCACTACTCTAACAAACTCACAATACCAACATAAGTCGACTTGTATCACTAGACAAGGCGCCTTATAGGTATCGTGACACAATAAGTCGACTTACATCACATACAAGTCGCCTTATACTAACAATCAGTCCTTTAAGCATCATCGTGGGAGGGGGATTAAAGCTGGCATGTAAACAAGCATGCAGGAATTTTGTGTGGCACATGCAAGGGGTCAGATTTGCTACCGAAGCGTTGGTCATTAAGCTAGGAGGATGTGACATGGTACTTTGGGTGCAATGGTTGGCAACGTTAGGCGATGTGTTGTGTAACTTCAAGCAGCGGACCATGGAGTTTCAGTGGGAGGGGAGAGTGGTGACGTTGTCGGGGCAACTCGAAAGGCAGGCTCGAGAAGTATCAGGTAAGAATCTCCATAAGATGATTAAGGATTCAAATCATAGTGCATTATTTATATTGTGTCTTTCCGATCTGATTGAGATCCAGATGCAAAACTTGAGTATTAATGATGACAATCAGAGCAGAGACGAGATTGAAGGAGTATTGGCAGATTACGGGGAAATCTTTGCAGAACCTAAAGGGTTACCACCTCAACGGGTGTATGATCATGCGATTCCTTTAAAACAAGGAGTGGAAACAATTAATATACGGCCCTATCGTTATTCCGGAGAGTAGAAGGACGCCATCGAAGCAACAGTGAAGGAGCTATCGGAACAGGGCTTCATACGGAAGAGTGTCAGTCTATATGCATCGCCGGTTATCCTAGTGAGAAAGAAGGATCAAACTTGGAGAATGTGTATTGACTACCGTGAATTAAACAAGCACACAATCAAAAACAAATTCCCGATTCCACTTAATGAGGAGCTTTTGGAAGAATTACAGGGATCCAGTTGGTATTCAAAGCTCGACTTGCGATCCGGTTATCACCAGATCCGGATGAGGGAGGAGGATATTCCGAAGACAACCTTCTGAACTCATGAGGGACACTTTGAATTTCTCATGATGCCCTTCGGCCTCACGAATGCCCCTTCCACATTCCAAAGCCTTATGAATGAAATATTTCGTCCCTTCCTTCGAAAATTCTTATTGGTTTCTTTGATGAGTTGCTTATTTATAGCTCAAATTTCAGTCAACACTTGGATCATCTTCGCATGGTTCTGGAGGTCTTGAGACGACAGCAGTTGTACGTACGGGGCAATAAGTGCACCTTTGGGGCTCGGTAGATAGACTACTTGGGCCACTCTATATCGAAAAAAGGGGTCTCTACTGACAAGAAGAAGATTGAAACAATCAAGCAGTGGCCTCAACCGCGCACATTGAAGGATCTAAGGGGGTTCCTTGGACTTACTGGCTACTACCGGAGATTCATCAAACACTATGGCCTTCTGGAAAAGCCTCTCCACAATTTGTTAAAGAAACAGGAGACCGGAAGTTGGGAATGGAAGGGACAACAACAGGCAGCTTTCGAACAGTTGAAGGAACGATTAATGGCCGCTCCGGTGTTAGCATTGCCCGAATTTAATAAAATGTTTGTAATTGAAGCTGATGCATGCGACAAAGGCATAGGCGCGGTGCTCCAGCAAGAAAGTCGTCTGATAGCTTTCTTGAGCAAGGCGTTAGCTCCCAAACACCAGGGGTTATCCACTTACGAGAAGGAGTTCCTTGCTATTATCAAAGCCGTAAAACATTGGCACCACTATTTAAATGGGGGGTTTTTTCGAGTTCAGACGGATCACAAGAGCTTAAAATATCTGCTGGAGCAACAGATTTCCATGCCCTTCCAGCAAAACTGGCTTCTCAAATTGATCGGATACGACTTCGAGGTAACTTATCGAAGTGGAAAAGAGAATCTAGCGGCCGATGCGTTATCCAGGGTCTCGAGTCAACAGTTGCTCATAATGGCTGTCTCGCAATTACAAGCCACCTTGATGGATGAGATTAAGGCAGGATGGGAGGAGGACAAGACCATTAAGGATCTCATTGGGAGGTTAGAAAATACAGACAATCTTACGGGGAATTACGAATGACGACATGGAATGTTGAGGTGGAAGGGAAGGATAGTGGTCGGTTGTAACAAAGAGCTCCGAAAAAGGATCATAACTATGGCCCACGACAGCCCGCAAGGAGGCCACTCCGGGGTTACAGCCATGATTAAGAGGATACAGAATTTGTTCTATTGGAAGCAGATTGCCAAGGATGTAAGGAACCATGTGAAGAATTGTGTAACGTGTCAAAGAAGCAAGTACGACCGAGCTACTTATCCAGGATTGCTACAACCCCTTCCGGTGCCAAATGGATGTTGGAAGGAGGTCACCTTGGACTTCATAGAAGGGCTACCACCATCCCAGGGAAAGTCGGCCATCTTCGTGGTTGTTGATAGATTCAGCAAATATGCCCACTTCACAACAATTAAGCATCCGTACACCGTTCAGGAGATAGCTCAGGTATTCTTGGATCACGTATTTAAATTGCATGGGATGCCTGAACATATTGTATCAGACCGGGATCCAATCTTTATGAGCAAATTCTGGCGGGAAATGTTCAGACTACAAGACGTAAAGTTGCAACCATCCACCGCCTACCACCCACAGACGGACGGACAGTCGGAAGCAGTAAACAAGACGCTAGAAACTTATTTGAGGTGTTTCTGTTGTGATGCCCCTCAGAAATGGGGAAGTTGGCTGACCATGGCCGAATGGTGGTATAACACCACACACCATTCAGCCATTAACACGACACCATTCGAAGTTCTATACAGGTATCCTCCATCCATATGCGTGCCTTACGTTGCAGGGGACTCCAGAGATGTAGGGATGGATCAGCTATTCCAGGAGAGGGAAGCCATGCTTCAGGTCGTCAAATTCCACCTGAACAGAGCAAAACAAAGGATGAAACTGCAGGCGGATAGAAGTCGTTCGGACAGGGAGTTTGAGGAAGGACAAATGGTATACGTGAAGTTACAATCATACTGACAGCAGTCCTTACAGCGGAGGTCCAACCAGAAGCTGGCGCCATTGTACTACGAACCGTTCCCAATCATTGCGAAGATAAGCAAAGTAGCCTATACTTTGGGATTTCCTAAAGGTACTACTATTCACCCCACCTTCCATGTTTCTCAGTTGAGGGGATTTGTCGCGGAAGGTAGACCAACTTCTGGTCAGCTGCCGGCGGTAATGAAGGAAAGGGCAAAAATCCCAGTAGCTATCTGGGGAAGACGAATGGTGAAACGAAATAATAAAGCAGTAACACAAGTACTGGTGCAGTGGCAGGGTGGAACCAAGGAAGAGGCAACGTGGGAATGGTTTTATGAGCTGCAAAAGAGATTCCCGGACGTAAATTTGCTGGACAAGGTGCTTCTTGAAGACGGAGGGGATGTTACGATATTTGGGGCTGCATGAACTCGCAAGGAAGATGAAGAAGACGATGTCGCAAAGACAAGATATGAATAAATGAAACGCAGTGTTGGAGCCACAGTCACGGATGAGCTCACATGATCTTATCTAGAAGATTCCAGTAGCAATAGGTTATAAACGGTTGTAACAGAATGAAAAGGACATGCCAAAATTTGAGTGAATGAATTGATTCTCTTCTCTCTCTCTCTCTCTGTGTTTCCTTCTTGTGTGATTGTGTGATTCTGAGAGTATTGGAGGGTGCGTATAACACTACTTAGTATCTAGAAACGTAACAACGATTCAATATCTGAAGGCTACCTTGCGGCGTGATTTCAAAGTTAGCTTGCGGTACGATGTAATTTAACAGTTAGGTTAAAAACTCCTAACCCCTCACCGCTCACCCAAACCCAATAATTTTTTTTAAAAACTTTTTCTCTTATTTTATTCTGATTAACCTAGTCACGGGTTTTTTCTTTTTAAATTAATTAAGTTACTATTTTTCACGATAAAAAAAACAAAGTGATTAAATGTTAGTTAACCAAAAAAATTGAGATTTATTTAAAATTTACTTCATTTAAATTATCTATTTAAGATTTCTTCTAAATTTGTTACTCATGGGCGTGATTTAAATAATTCACACCTGTGACTGCCTTAATTTATTTGTTACTCACGGTTGTAAGTTGAATAATTCACACCCATAACTCTAATTTAAATAATTTACTCCCGTAACTATCTTAATTTTATTTGGATTTCTTTACTCTTTGCATTTATTTTAAAATGAAAATTTTATAATTTTAGTTTAAATAAGAATAAAAATTATCTTGCAATCAAAATACGCAATTTAAATTAAAATAGGTTCAAAAAATTTCAATGCTTATTTACAAATTTTCAGTCATGGGTGTGACTGTGAAATCTTATAGTCACAGGTGTGAAGTTTCAAAACCACTTGTAGTCACAAGTATGACTTTAAATAAGTCACACCCGTGACTATTATTTTTTAATTTCATTTTTTACATTTCTATTTACTTTCACTATTTCATAATACATAATTTGCATTGAATTTTTCATTTTTTTTGGTTCTTACTTATGTATTTTTAATATTTCTACATTTAAATTTTCAAACCTTATTTTAATTATTCATTAGTATTCAAAATTATATTTTTTAATATTTCTATCATAATTTTTTCTAATATATATTTGAAAATTTTAATGCTCATAATTTTATGCCAAATTTTAAAATTTCATATTCATTTATATATTAAATAATATCAGATGTTAACACTTTTTTATTATCTTAATTGATTAAATATTTATAACTTTCTCACAACATATTAAATGAATTTATCGACTTTTTAAAACCTTGACTAACTATAATATTTAATTTGTAACAAAACATTTTACATTTTTAAAATTTTACTACTCAAATAAATAATTTTAATAATCTATTTTTTACATCTCGACTTATATATTCTTAAGTTTTATGTAGTATTTCATCTCTTGCTTTTTTTTTCATTCCATATTTTTATTGACTAAATTTACCTGTTTCTTTTTTATATTAAATTTATATATTTTTAATATAAATTTAAATATTCTTAATCTTCCAACAAAATTTTAAATTACACAGTATTTATTTATTTTAAGCTTATTTTCTTTGACTTTTATATATAGTTTATATATTATTGACTTGTTATATTTTAACTTTTATATTTTCAATATAATATATTTAAACCTTTTAAATAAATTTTCCGCTAGAAATTTAAAATTTTTATAATTTTATTTCTAATTTTTACGAATTACAAATTTAAAGAAAATTTTAAAATTTGGAATTAAAATATCGCAAAATTAAAAAATTGTAATTAAAATATAAAAATATAATATTTTAATTTTGCGATATTTTAATTCCAAATTTTAAAATTTTCTACATTTATTAATACATTAAAACTATATAATAATAAAACAAATTAAATTAAATGGACATCATTACTGCACGTCTGCGCAGTGTCCTCTGCTAGTACTAAACATAATAATCGATTTCAACCACCGTCAGGCGCCAGCTAACTGCGTGTTGGAGGAATGTAGACCTGTGTTTTAAGATTCCTGAGAGTGATATGACATATCAGGGAGTAGACAAGCTTAGTTATTTAAGATGTTATCAATTTGTGGGATTATTATTACAAGTAGAATGGCTATAATTATAAAACCCATATGAGATACAGAAAACGTTTATACCTATCGCGTAAATAAGGAGCTGTGCAGGGACTAGGGAGGGAAAATAACTGATCCTGCGATTTCGTAAATCAGTTATTATTATGTTTGATTAAATTTCATCTGCATGTTTTTATAGGATCTATATAAATATTATGTAGATAAAATTAATTAGTATATGATTGAAACATTATAATGGGACAAAGAATCTCATGTAACTCATAGTTTGATAAAATATAGAATAAGATATATAAACAAAAACTAATCCTAATGCAAAAGTAGAATAAATTGAGTTGCCTCCCCGATATCATAACAATTACGAGAAAGGTTAAAAGAAAATCATATATTAGTCCAAGCAAATTTATTGTGCATAAAATAAGAAATAAAAATCGAATTATTATTTTTTTCATAATCTTATTGACCCAATTACAAAAATCTTAGATATATTAGATACGTAATTCATTACACTTAAATTACTGAGACTTTATAAATTAAAAATGTCAAAATAGGAATGATATTTGATATTATTAGAAATGCCCAAAAAAAATATCATATTTATAAAGTAGAAACATAAGTACACTCTTATAAATGTGAAGAATATATTAGATTAGTCGAGATGAATTGGAACTAATTATCAACTTATTCATAACTAGTTTTTTTGCTAAAGTGCGAGGTTTAGAGAAATCTAATACTGTACGACCTTATTTCTAATTAGTCATAATTAGTAGAGATATTCTTTTTGAATTAATTACCGGGAAAAAGAAAAAATAATAAAGTAATAAAGTAAAATAAATAACAATAAAAAGTAAAAATAATAAATAATAAATAATAAATAAAATACTCCTATTTTAACAAGAAGGTTTGAAGAAAAAGGAGCGGAAGTTTTAACCTCCAAAAGACATGCAAAAGCAAGGGGCAAAATGGTCATTTCAGAATTCACCTAACCACGCTCCATTGTATTTTTACTTGCACTCGAACAAGCCAAGGCGCGAAAGGACCGTAAATCTCCCGCTTTTTTCCGACCAATCCCATGTTTATCTTCCACATTCAACACGCACTCTGTCTCACTATCTCCACATTCTCTCTCGCCGCCGATCACCATGCACCATAACCAGCCTCACATATCCCCCGCTACTCCAGATGGCTCCACCGCCTCCTTCCCCTCCACCTTCGATTTCAGCGACAACGCCAAAAATCTTCAGAAGAAACCTCGCGGTAGCTATAACTGCGGCCGATGTGGCCTCCCTAAGAAGGGCCATGTGTGCCACATTCCGGCCGCGGCCACTCCCACGTCCTCCTCCCGGCACCATCCTCCCCAGCGTCAACAGTACTCGCATCTCCGGCGAGCGTTGTCTTTTGACGATGTTGACCTCAAATGCGACTCGTCTGAGGTTGACGTAGAGGAACCGGAGTCGGATCTCCTGGGTCCTTGTTCTGGAGGGTTGCCCCGGAGTTGTTTGTGGGAAGTGCTGCGGAGGCTGCCGCCGGCGGAGCTGCTGGCCGCCGCGATGGTGTGTAAAGGGTGGAGGGACATTGCGAGGAGGCTTTGGAGGGCAGCTGAGGAGCTTAGGCTTAGTGTTCCTTCTAAAGCTCAGCTAGGGCTTGTTGGATCTGTGTTGCAGAAATGTCCTGGACTTGTTAAGCTTAGTTTGAGGATGGAAAGGTTAAATTTTTTTCTGCTGTATCGGATATATGGTGTTTTCGAGTTCAAGTGTTTGGCTCACTGGACTTCTGAATTATTATCATTAACACTCCAGGATCCGAGAAACCAAAAAGACAATGACTTGATATTAAAAGGACATTCGACTAACGAATATAATGTAATGTTTAATGATGAAAAACCAAGAAAATGTGCGCGGTACTGTTCGATCTATGTGTCAACGCAGGACTTGACGCCAGTGGTCAAATGAAAAACTTAACAAACTATTGAAGTATTGAACATTATTGCTTTCCAAGGGCAAACAAGATGGTTTGCACAGAATTAAGTTGCTGATTTTGTTTCTTTTTCTTTTTTTTTTCCCTCAAATCTATCTCACGCTATTGCTTGGCTGTTGCAGGGATGTAGATGCGACAACGTTGGCTTGCATTGCGTTTTCTTGCCCCAATTTGGAGTTAATGGAAATACATACATCTGCTGCTTCAGTGAATAGGATCTCTGGGTATAATCTTTGTATAACTTGTTCGCCGTGCCTTTTGTTTCCTTGTACATGGTTTATATTCTAGCTAGTGAATTCTTTCATTGTTATGGTGGTGTTGTTTAGCTCTGTATTCCGTGTATGTGTCAAGTGAATAGGATGAAATGTATTGGCAATGGATGATGGTACTGGTGGTAAAATCACGACTGAAATGACAAACTATTCCTTACTGTAGCTTTTTATATTCGTGTTAAACTACAGAGCATATCAGCAATTTCAGATCTTTGGGTGATGCCATATGTTCCAACATATGTTTGGGATGGAAGATGAAGAAGGGCTGACGTGTTGTGTCATTTTCTATTGTTTGGATGTGCAGTGATGAATTGGGTCGGTTTGTTGCCGATAAACGTTGCCTTACAAGCCTTAAAATGGAAGGATGTTCTAATCTAGGGAGTTTAGTCCTCTGTTCATCAAGTCTTTCTACACTTTGGCTTTCAGATGTTCATTCTCTGACTAAGATGGTAAATTTTTTTGTTCTCTTTCTTTCAGCAAGTAAGGTGCAATCTTTCTCTGATGTCAGGCGTTGCATCTTGGAATAGTGCACCGAAATGCAGTTTAATACAACCTCCGACTTTTTATCGTTTATGGAAGCTGATTTGGCGTTTTAGTTTATATATGTTTGACCAACTTTGCTACACTTTTTAGGTCTTTAACTGTCCAAACTTGAGAGAGATATCCCTCGATTTTTCCCGCCAAGAAAATGAGAGTACAGACCTCACGGCTATGGTTGAGAACCTGGGAAGGACCTGTTCTAGGTTGCAAAAAATACACATTGTATCAGCTCGGCTCTCGCATGCTACTGTTCTTGCTCTGACAGATGCTAATTTGAGGTTTGTAAAAGAACAGTTGCAAATACTTTTCTGCAAGAAGTACGAAATGTTTCCTAAATTGTTGACTGGCATGTAGTACAAACGTAAGATGACGTTGGTTTGATTGCTCCATGATTTTAGGGGCTTGCGAATGCTTTCTCTAGTTCTTGGAACTGAAATCACCGACGCATCGGTTGCTGCCATTGCTTCAAGTTATTCAAAATTAGAATTGCTTGATCTAAGTGGGTATGTTTGGGACCAAACTCCTACTGAGTTCAAAATGTATGCATAACAATTGAAAAGCCTGCACGATTCTACCTTTGTGATTACTTATATGATGTTGATATTTGATTTCAGGTCTAGTATAAGTGACAGTGGCATTGGAATGATCTGCAATGTTTTCCCTGGAACACTGTCCAGGCTCCTCCTTGCTCTTTGTCGTAACATCACTTCAAGTAATCTAAATATGTAGTGGATTCTGTAATTGTAAAAATGCTCTATACTCCACGAGCCCTACTAATTGTTGTGCCATTTGTATCACAGGTGGAATCCAATTTGCCACTGCCCAGTTGCCTCTTCTTGAACTTATGGATTGTGGAATGACCATATGTGATCAGCATCCAACTTCTGATGAAACCTGTGATTCTGAGTTGCGATCGTCATTTCAAAATAAATCACACCTTATATACCATAAACTCTTCATTAAACACGACCACTTGAAAAAACTTAGCTTATGGGGCTGTTCTAGCTTAAATGTAAGATTTTGTTTACAGAAAACACTGTCAGGGTTGGATCCCATCATCCTTGGTTCTCACTCTGCAAACTTGAATGCAGGGGTTGTACTTAACATGTCCAGAACTTAATGATCTCAATTTAAACTCCTGCAAAAACTTGCATCCAGGTATTGTGAATTAAAGTTCCTGAATGACTTGGTTGAACAATGACCTAAATTATGCACTTTTACTATGTATGAGAGGAAGCTAACAAGATCATGTTTATATTCCTAGATACATTGGTTATTCAATGCCCAAGATTAGGAAGCGTCCATGCTTCAGGGTGTGACGAACTATTGATTGCGGCCATTCAAAGCCAGGTGATTACTGATATAACTATCTCATATTTGGAATTGTGGTTAATTGGAAACGTTTTTCATGGAAAGAGCTCAGGAAAAGAAGTTACCTTCCTGAAGAGAAACTGCACTTGATTTGAGTGCTGATAAAACTGGATAGGAGCTTAGTTTTATATGGTGGCTTTATTTGGATTTTGTCGTTAATGATTGAACATAACCTACAGGTTAATGACAAGTTTGCATCAGCAGAAAATAATTTATCCTCTAAACGCCTAGCTGACGGATCGAAAAGAGTTCGGGTTCCGAATTTCGCAATCCAGGTGAGCTAGTGATTCTTGTTCACAATAATGACAATTACCTTATTGTACACTATCGAACCTTAAAGGATTATAAAGTTTGTACATAAGATTTAGCTCTAAAGCGCAACACAACCAGCTATGCTACAAGAATAAAAGAAAAAAAAAGTTTGAAACTGCACCATTGTTAAGGCTGTCTGATTGAGGGGGGCTTCTACCTTGCAGCCCTTTGACGATGATAAGAAGCGGAGAAGGATTCCTATACGGCCTTGTAAAGTGCTTGTGGATTGAAATGTGGGTGCAGCCCTATACTGTACATGCTTCTTGGGGGTTATGATCTGCTTCAATTCCCAGGTCCACCTGCCTTGTTCAATTGCCTCTCTTCCAAGTAAAAACCCAGCCAATGACTAATCCAGCAATTCCCCCTTTTCTTTTTAAAAGAAAAAGAAACACAAGCTAATGAGTTTGTAGTTTAGCAGATTCTTCCAATGGAATATAAAGTTGTCATGATTTTATAGTCATGTGCTCAAGCTGCTTTAAAACTGCCCACTATTCTATCAAAGATCAACACCGTTTCTGGCATCTTTATTCATTAACAAAGAGGCCTTTTCAATAAACATTCATCAAAGAGATAGAAACTAAATATATCATTATAAAGCCATAGATGTAGTTTTTTAATCATCAGGATTCCTAACATAATCACTATATAAATTCAAATAAATTTGATCTTGCATTTCTTTTATGAAATATTTCATAATTAATAATATCTTGAAAATGTCTAAAACATTGTTTGCATCAAGAAAATGCATTCATGTGGATATTCCATGAACTTTTTAATGAAACTTACAATACATTTGAATGTCGTCCTGCTATGGTTGAATAGATCAAGTTTCCCACTATTTGTATGTAAAGAGTCTTCAATTTAGAGATTTTTGACAAATTTCATACTTGTTTATTTTGGTGTATAGTCAAGACTATACAAGCCTTCATTCTAAACTTGTTTAAAACGTCTTGTATGTATTCGCTTTATGAAAAATAAATATGTTTACAATAGATTAACCAACACTAGGAATTGGACTGTTGTTCATCGATATGTTTTTCGAGAGAATAACAGATGTGTTGATTGGTTCGCTAACTATGCTAGTCATTTTACTGTGAGTGTTACTTATTTTACTACAGCCCCTGTTGGGTGCCACCTTATCCTTTTAGAAGATTTGTCGGGAATTTGTTTCCCTCGACTTACTGTGTAATTGTTTTGTTCGCCTTCCTTTTCAAAAAAATAAAAAAGGGTAAGTTATTCTAAGACTAAACATAGTAAATTTAGCCATTATAGACTCCTCAAATATATTAAACATGACCTTAATCATTTTAAGTATAAATCAAATCATCTACGTACAAGCAAATCGTAAGCATCTTTCCATCATCCTTCAACTTAACAAAGAGAGTATCATCATAAGGACCTCTTTTAAATCTTTCATTAAAAAAATGTAAGCTGCATTATGTTATACCATACTCATGTGACTTATTTTAGGCCATACAAAAATACACACCTCTTTAAGTTTTTATGTAAAAATGTTGAATTCACGTGAAGTTGGTATATAGGCTATAAATTTTATAATACTAATGAAATCATTAATCTGGTTATAAATCTTGTCTATAGTTTTTAACAAATAAGCATGCTTTGTATTTATTAACTTCATCAATCTCCAATTTTTGCCTTGTAGGCTCATTGCATACCACCAATGTCATCTATTCTTTTGGAAATTCAATTAACTCCCAAAGTATTTTTCTCTCAATGGTTGTAATTTCATTATCCGTTTTCTTCCTCCATTTTGTTTGATTGAATGCTTCTTTAAAGGTTAAGGAAAATGTGTAAGCATTCATCATATTGTTCAATTATTGTTACCTTATAATCACTCCTCCATGTTGGTTCCACTTTTAGTTTTTCAAGACTTTGTTCTATTTCTACAATAGTTGAGTTTCTTGTTGACTGATTCTGAATATCATCGTGATGTTGCAATTGCTCCATAAATGATTGACCTTCATTGTCAATCTCTTCATCAAAATTTGTTGGCATGTGTATCGCGAGAGCAACCGATGTGCTGACTGGCTTGCTCAATACGCTGCGCAGTTGGCAGTGGGGATTACTTATTTTCCTACCGCACCTTTAGGGTGCCATTTCATCCTTCTTGAGGATTTATCGGGACTCTGTCTTCCCCGTTTTGTTACTTAGTTCTATCTAGTTCGTTTCCCTTGTAACAAAAAAAAAAAATTTGTTGGCATATGTTACTATGCTCCATCCTCATTCTATAGCCATATTTCTTTCATAAAAAACATCTCAAGTAATGAAAAATATCTTAGTATTGGGATTACATAACTTGTGAGATTTTGAATAACCATTAATATCAAGAAAAATGCATTTTCTCTTTTTC
>JANKOE010000009.1:27708552-27725663 GCA_026284465.1 Erythroxylum citrifolium | reverse complement strand
AGCAATACTCAAGCCATAGTTAGAGAATAATGACTTGATACCTTTTAAAAGTGAAGTTGCACTTGTGTCACGTACATACACAAGACCAAGAAATCTTTCAATGACACATCCAAAACTATCAACATATCGAATGACGACTCCCATTTGCTCTTTTACTAACACATCTCGACATTCATCCACTAGAATAGAGAACAAATCATCATCCATATCTAAAATAATGGCCTTTGTTGTATCAAATGCAACTGCATTAATGATATCACGTTGAATATCGGGTGATGTAATTAAGTTTGAGATTTTCAGGATTATTCTCTAGAACAACATTCCTAATTTCTTTATTGTTAGACGCTATGAATTTTAGTAATTCTAGAAAATTCTCTTGGTTTGTTGAATTCTCAGACTCATCATTACCCCGAAAAGGCAACCCTTGCATCAAGGGATAACGAAGACACCCTATTGATGCATTTAGCCTGCACCGATATTCAATTTTTGATTTCTCTGATTGCCTTGAAAAAGCTAACTTAATAGATTAGGATTGGTTCATTAAATTTTCACAAGCAATTCGACATTTATTATGATCAGAGTTATGATTTCTTACATGTTCTCTTAATCTTGTTTTCTTTTGCCAAGCACTAAAACCCTTAGATATAAAATTAGTATGTTTTCTTTCACGATCAGCCAAAAAAAGATAACAATATAAGCAATATGCAGTATCTTTTTCAACACTATATTCCAACTAATCCTTGAAATCATCAAACTGTGATACAATACATCTCCGCTTACGATCTCCGTCCATGGTTTGAGGAAAGTTATGATTTCGAAGTTGACAAGGACCTTTTAATAAATAAGCTCTACGCACATGATAACATTTTTCAGGAAGATTTTCTAAGTCAATCACAAGTTCTTCAATAATAACCTCCTTCGATGCTGGAGGTGCTTTATTAACATTCTGATTTAAATCAGACGATGATGACTAAACAGTCGGTCTTAATTTTTTAAAATATTTTTTCATAACTGCAAAATAAAAAATTAGTTAGAATCAATATTTACTAATTCCATAAAAGAGATAGCAGCTGTTAAATATACTAAAAAATAATTGGATCTTCTTTTCTTTTATTATATATACATATATATTTCCTACTGTTCATAAGCCTCAAAAACTCATTCCCTACTGCAACAACTTAGTTAAATTATTGATCAAACGGTCATACATGTATTCGCTGAAACATTCCTAAATCCTATTGTGGAATAAATATTATAAAACTTGTCGATATAAAAAGCAAACGTGACGAAAGAACAAAAAATCAAGAAAAACGGTTAGACATGCCAGCCTTGCCTTACCTTCTCGTGTCGATCGTTACTTGCCACTGTACAAAGCTGCCATTGAAGGTGATTGGACCACGACTTCTAACTTTTTTAAGGAAGATCTCAATTCAATAACTGCCGATATCACTAAAAAGCCCATGACTGCTCTTCATATCGCTATTGTTACTGGTTTGTCCTTGAAATTTGTTCAAAACCTTGTGGGGTTAATGTCTAATCACCTCCACGTGAAAGAAAAATATTGGAACACCCCTCTTCATACAATCTTTCACAAATCATATTGACGGTGGCGACGCGACACACTTCAAGAGGGTCTTATATCAAAATTATATATATATATACACACACACACCACTGACCCTCAAATAACTCCGTTAGTGAATAAATATCTTATAGAGTTATATTTAAAATTTGTACTTATATAAATTGAATATAAAATAATGAATTTCATATAAATATATTAAAACATTAAAGTTTATTTAATTATAAATTTTAGAGTTTTTTAAATCTATTTTACCGACAATGATATTAAAAAAGTTAATATCAAATCTAAAGGTTCAAGCGTACACTAACAGATTAATTTCACTGGCTCGGAGTCGGAGGAACATGCTCTCAAATGCTATGCTCCAGGAGTCGTCAAAAGCTGACCGAGTGATTTTCCACACCACTTAAGGCCTAGAGTGTCAGACTTTGAAGGACAGACAGTACTGTAAAGTCAAATAATACAGTGTCTGCGTACGCCTCTGCCTTAGGGAACCACACGTCAAGCCACAACATACTCTTTTCCGTAATCGTACCCTGCCTCGGAGGAAATTAATTCTTATGTTTCTTGTTCTTGAAACTTTCTTTTACATTGTGCAGCAACCCCACCTCTCTAGTCTGGACACTGTATAATTTTCATCGAGCTATCCTTGAAAAAGGAAAAAAAGAAAACAGCTTATTTTGATAGGAATGAATAAATGCTCTAAGAGCAAGCACATGCTATTGTTCCCCTTCTCTAACAGAGGTCTCATGCATGGAACATATCTGAGGCCAGGTTGTACATACCCATTAAAGTTGTATTAATACCCTACAAGAAGCTTCATGTTTGTACATGAGTAGTGCAACAATAATGCAAAAATAAACAAATAATTGAATGGGGACGAATACAACAAATAGGTCCATCATTAATAGTGTTATTGATAGGCAAACCATCGACACTAAACATGCAAAAGACACATAACCAAGTCTTGGAAGATAGCGTCAAAGAGTTATTATCGTTCCTGTCCACAATAAATATATATATAGTATCTCACTTATATTTTATCAAACATAGTTATTATACAGTAACATCTTATCACATCAACCCTTCCTGCTCAAAATTTATGCAACTTTTCCTGCAGGTATTGATGCTCGATCCTGCTTTAGCTCCTGTTCTTGCGTTTCTCCATGGCCCTAGGCGCTGGATTCATTCCAAGAACGATTAAGAACAACAAAGAAAAACATTTCGTTACTTTGGAGGTTCTAGTAGAAGTATTAATAGTCATTTGTCAAGCGGGTTTGTTTCCTACAAGTCAAAGAGATATGTAGAAGGATTGGAACTTCAAACTAACCAAGTCCAGTAGCTTCTGTTCCCTTCATTATGCGCAGTCGCTTGCATGAATCAACAAACATCCTGTGTTGAATAAGAACGAAGCAAACTTCAGTTTCTACTCAAAATCTAGCAATATACAAGGATTTAGTGTTTTCACCAGTACGACTTTTGATTAGACAGAAGAAATTAACGAAGACAGGGACTTACTCCCAAGGGACATCACCGACAAGCATCCAGTCTCCATCCTTATCTTCATAGGTGGGAACATAGTCAGTGCCATTAAGTAGATCCTTCAGCTTTCCCTCATTGACGAAATCTTTCATTCCTTGAGACCCAATGCTCTCTTCAATGTTCCAAAACACTTCCATGTCAAATTACTGTATATATATTCTAACATCACGGAAGTATGATTCTATATCAACCATATAATTGTACGTGTATGTATGTACGTGTACCTATAGTGAAGGAACTGAACATGTTGGCCAAGGCGTCGGAGAGCTCCTGATAGCTTTTGTACATCTTTAAATCTACCTTACGGAGGTAAGGTGCACCATCCATACTAACCTTCACAAACGTAGGGTTTCCTCCATTAATCACCTTTTCACTCTCCTTAGTGCTGCTCTTCTGAACTGCTAACATGTTCTTTCTGAATGATCGGACTGGAGGCCACCCAACAACTTGTGCCCTAAAAAAATTACCATTTGAGTATATCAATAATAAGAAGAATATAAATTCCAGAAAGTTAATCTTGCAAATTAGATTAGCTAGTGTTAATATAAAGGCTGAGCATAATAAGCTCAACAATGATTTGAAGAACATATTAGTGTAAGTGAGTCAAAGTTTTTTCTGCATTACTGTGCCTAGTCGTAATAAAAACTTTTTACTTTTTCCAATTCTTGGTGATTTTATTTTTCTTGGTTACAACTTTGAGATCATAGAATTCTCACTTCATTTCTTCAAATTTCTTTTCTCTCAGAATCTAATTAACTCAAACTTAATCTCATCAAGGATCTTAGTACACCTAAGTTAACTGTTCTTTAAAACAAATACAATCGTCGTGTATATTTCCCCAGAGATTGTATAATTATATCGTCAGCTTAGAATATAAGAGATAAACACTGTGAAACTTATATATCCAAATTTGCACTATGGAAACAGATAAATAAGCTGCCGGAAATTGGAACTAATACAGGAAGAAGCGAAAAGTATATTGATGTAAGCCATATTAATACGTGTGTGTGAGCCTACGTGTACTTGTGCTTTCTTCAATTTAATAACAAATAGTGAAATTGCTACAAGTTCTATCAGTCCGAAATTAAACAACCACAGCAAAGTTCAGCGAGCTTCACCTTTGAATAGACATCAAGATCTATACTATAACACTTGCAAGAAATCTAGTTTATGCAGTTACACCTATTCTCCAGCTGAAAGGGTCATCATAAAACAACCGTATATCCTCTCTCTCTCTGAAATATGTTATTAATCTAAACCAGCAACTAGCCTTTCTCTTTCTGTTTTTAGGCCACGACATGATCTTGAAACAACATATATGACTCAAGATAACAGAAGAAGCAGATAAGAAACTGAAAAGCTTGCAACTTACTTGGCAGGAGGTTTTGCTGGATCAGCAGCAAGAAGGTTCTTTTCCCTGTGTAAACCTTTGGAGTTTTCACTTGGATCTGTCCCCATATGTTTTGAGGACAGATTAAGCTTCAAGTCTACAGTCTCCGAGAATCCTCTCTTCCTTGCCACCTCTCCTTCAGGCCCTCCATTGTTCCCAGGCAAACCAAGCCTGAGCTCTGTCTCTTCAAATCCCATCTTTGCCTTCTCAACTTCCATATGATGATGAGTTTTGGACGTCTCTAGCAGTATATAAGAAGATTTACTTTTCCTGTATATTCTCTCTCTCTCTCTATATATATTTGTTTGCTAGCTTTGGTTTTGTGAGACTTTGGATAATAGGTGCTTGAAGCGTTTGAGAAGAAGGGGTGTTAAATCTACATTAAGATGGTAATGATGTGCCAGGTTTGGGAAGAGTTGTGTGGTTGGACTTGATGGGTATTAATATAGCCAAAGGAGGGTGGTGGTCATATTGTGTCTACGGAGTTTCATGTAGTAAATTGAAGAGCAACACGTGGGAGGATTTATGTGAGCTGGAGCTTCAAGCCATTGCTGGGGTGGGTGACGACAAGGTGATGCTAGCTATCCTATGATTGTTGGTGCACTGTTAGCTTCCCTTCCCCATTACAATATTATGCACTGAATTCATCGTATAATTGGTAACTAGGGCTCATAAAACCATCATCTTACTCAAATCATCAAGCGAGGAATTGAATAACTTATGTATGGGAGGATGTAAATTGAGAAAAACCATCAAATTAAAGTTACATCTACTTTGGTGAATATACATGGATGCTTCTTTTTTTTTTTTACAACTTAATTATGTCACTATTATCTTGTTACATCTGTGTTTTGGTCTATCGGAAATAATTTTTCTACTATATAAAAGTAAGATTGCGTACTATCAGACTTTTTCAAAATTTACTTTATTGCGAAATTTTGAGGTATGATAATGACGACGACGACGACTAGACATGAATGCTTCTTGACATTTACCAATCGGTCGATGAATTTATACTTCTATTTGGACTTTGGTTCGTATTACAATTCGGTTTATTACAACTAAAACCTTAAAACGTTATATTATTAAGTAAACTAAAAATATTGTGTTAAAGAAAGTAATCTCTTCAATTAAATTATATTCTTCACTTAATACAGAAACTTGTTTCTTCACATGACGTTGCTGTCACTTGACTTTTTGCTGCTTGCGAGTTACCTTGGATCAGATGACTGGCGAAACTCAAGAAACTCACTTTTGCCAAGTGGACTTTTCCTAACAAAAGAAAAACTTTTGCTCGCCCCTTTGCGTGGCATCACCTTTCATTCAGGGAAGAGAGACTCGTTATCCAAAGCTAATCGAAGCATATATATCTTACCAGTTTTAACTATGTGAGTACTGATTCTTATTCATCACTTGCACATTATTTCAGATGGAGCAGAATCCAATGGTGACATCAACTGCACTTTAAGTGGTGGTGGTTTAAATATTTCGAACATTTCATGGTTTTCTTTTCAATTAACTTTTGTTCTTTATATTGACCTTTCGATCTTTTTCATTTATCTTTTTGAGCACCCGCAAGAAGTAGTTCCTTTTCATATATACCACTTCGTTGTCTATCGTCATCAACTGACAATCTATCTTTCCCTTCGGATTCATTGTACTCCACCACGTTGCTTATAGCTAATATAGTCGTTCACTGCATTACGCTAGTCAAGTGCCCATTTAAATCAGGATAGCGGATATCAGAGCATGATTATTTTTCTCTTACGTGAACTCTATGCTTATGAAATTTCGTCCTCTAATGATCGTGGCCTACCTCCTAAGAGTCGTGGTAAATCGAAATTGTTTAAAAGTGATAATCTGTTCTATGCGAACTTTTTCAACGTCATGTTATTTTGTCTTAAAATTTGGTAGATTCGAATGGCGACTTGATCCGATAAGCTCGCTATGCAATCCGAATTGGAGAAAAAAAAGGAAATCAGTGTTAGGCTTCGGGTTTGGGATTGGTGTGGTTTGGTTTGGGACACACAAGGAGTTTATTATTTAAAGAAAAATAAAAAACCTAGATGCAAGGATTTCATTGGTATCGTTTTTTTCATAGTGAAATTCTCCCTGCTCTTGCCCGAGGATGTAGGCATCATTAGCTGAACCTAATTAAATTTTTGTGTCGTTTTTTTTTAAATTTTCGGTGCTTTAAGTGTGTGATTATGCGTGTGAATTTATCACGATTTATCTAACACAACATAACCAGAATTTTTTAAAACATTATAAAACTTTAAGGTTCAATAACTAAATATGTTAAGTTTCTGGTTTCTTCCTTATATTCGATAGCTAATATGCCACTTTAATTGAAACTAGATCCTCTGTCTAGTTTTACTCTGTCTTATTCTGTCTCATGAAATCTCAACCATTTATTTTGTGGGACCTACGCGGGCCCCACATAAATAAATGGCTGAGATTTATTGGACACAATAAATCACCATAATATTGGACAGAAGATCTGGACTCACTTTAATTAGCATATTAACAACATCTTATATCGAGTTATGCATATGAATTGCCCTCAAATTCTCATTTTTGTCGTTAAAGTGGCAATTCTAATTAATAACAACTGATTCAATTCTAACAATAATCAATTAGCCTTCTGTTTATGAAAAACTTGAACATTTTTGCACTCCAATAGTCTTTTTTCCCCCCACCAAGCTACCTATAAAAGCGTGTATGTGTACGTAGCTGTACGGATTTAAATCAGTTTGATGATGTATTAACCATCATGTGAACATACTCCGCCAATGTAGAGATGTAGTTCCCTGGGAAAAAACACGCACATAAGCATAAAGCTGGGGTTGATTGCTCTCCGGCCTGTCGCGTGCACCAAATTGCTCACACAAGGAATTGTGGGCACAAACAAAAAGCTGGAAGGGGTAAAATCATAGAGCAGGCACTGGTAATTGGGCGTAGCTAGGTTGAAGTGATGTTGGCCTAAAATTGCATGACCACATGCACGTCACGTTTATCACTCCCAAAATGCCCCAACAAACTATGGTGGACAACACAATCACAATGCAAGCTTGTACATTAGAACCAAGTACATTTAGCACTGCAAGTGAGAAGCCAACCTTCAATGTCCATTGTGAAGGATTCAACTTAGTTAGTGATTGTCTCTAACATTATTTTTTATCAACTATAAACATACAATTAAATTACTTAATGCATTAAAAGAAGAATTTGACCGAAACTTTTAATTTGAATCGAATCAATTAAATGTTATTTTTGAATAAATTCTAATTTACTCTATGATCCAAAACTTAATTTAAGTTGGAAAATCTCCAAAATCAAAAGGTAAAACATTATAGAAAGGAAGTGGCATGTGAGTAGATAGATAGATTGGAAGAGATAGAAGAGGGACCATGTGAAGTTGTTGGTTTTATGGGGACTGTGTCGCCCTATTGTCCAACCCCTTCCCATGTGCGCCGCTGGAGGGCATCCCACTTACCCCACCTCTCCTAGCTCCTTTCTTTTTTCTTTTTAATTTAATTTTATTGACTCTCTCTATATATATTTTTGTCTTAAACTAGGGTATCCACCGGCGGACCCAGTAACTAATCTCTTCGCTGATTTGTAGGCACCTCACAGGATAGGACAGCGCTGGCCCAAAAATTTAAAACTGCTCTATACCTAAAGTCAAGGATCGAACCCCTTACTCTCTATGTATATTTATTAATTGTTATCAATTCATTATATATATATACCATGCCTACACTACATTTATATCATAATCATTCGTCTCCAAATCCCAATCAAAATGTATGCATATTATCAATATCTGTAATTAGTAAGATTCGTTTAATTAAACTCAATATAATAATCTATTCGTTTGTAGTCTTCCTGATGTTTATTTTAGTTACTTTTGTAAAATCTTGACACTTGTTTCCCCTACAAGAGAATCATACAGGCAGCATAGGTTTCATATTTTATAACATATGCTAACTTCCCAGTTCCCCAAATTGAATTATAATTTTGTCACCAAATGGTCAGTGGTCATCATTGCTGCCATCTTGTTCCTTTGCCCTTTACTGCCCTTTTGCATATGTAGAATAATAATGATTCAATGATTGTTTATCAGAGATGTAATTTCCTTAGCTAACTCTTATTAATAAGAAGTTCAAATCTTCTGTCCAATATTATGGTATCTTATTATGTCCAATACATCTCAGCAATTTATTTATATAAATTCTGCGTGAGTTTCGCGTGAATCCCACATGAGCTTCATAAAATAAATGACTGAGATTTTATAAGATAGAATAAAACAGAGTAATATTGAACAAAAGATCTTGTCTCCTTATTATGAGGTACTGGGCGGTGGCTATATATACATATTTTATCATCCATCTAATATATATAATATGGGTCAAGTGGTCTAGAATTCATTAAACTGTATAGGAAACATGAACAAGAAGATGATCATCGTCACCATTATCATGACTATACAAGGTAGCTAGAGATTGATTCTTGGAGACCTCAATCTGTTTCTAGTCTATATGCTCGGCTTTTCATGTCAGTAATCTTCGAGATAAGCAGAAACTTGATGGGTTTATTATACGATAACCTAATCTAAGTTAGTCACCTCCCTTGGAAATGATTATCTTGTAGATAGCAAAGTAAAGCCATCTTTTCAAGTTCTAAGCATTGTAGCGGCGTGGGACTCCAAATGAACTCTTAAAAGATGGACACATTTGCATGTACTTAAATCGAGAGCCATGCTCTACTTTACAGACACTTTTTACTCTCTTCTACAAATGCACATTTCTTTCAAAAACCATAAGGTTAGTTTGAACGCATTCCAATTTATTAATTTTATCTCTCAAAAGCACTAATTCGTATATGCATTATGTAATTAAATAAGCTCTTCCTACTTAAGATGGTGTACAAGAAACACGTAACTTAGACCTTTTTTTTCGAAATATAGCCAGTGACGGAGCCAAAGACGGAGATATGGGGGCTCAAATAAAATATAAATTTTACAAAAAATTTTATATCAAAATTAAATAAAAAATAAAGTTTTATTAATAATATAAAATAGCTAAAATTACAATGATCCTCGCCTACTTTTCATAGATTGAAATCTTTTTATAACAATATCATTGTCAATATTTGCAAATACATCTCTTTCAATGTAACACACTAAATAATCATTCAATAGGCCATCTCCAATTTTATTACAAAATGAACTCTCAATAATTTTCATTGCGAAGAAAGCCCTTTCCATTGTGGCTGTAGCAACTGGTAAAAGTAATGACAATTTAACTAATAAATAAATCAAAGGGAATACATGATGCTTTCTTAACATTCTGATTTAAACCACATGATGACTGAATAGTCGATCTTAATTTTTTAAAATATTTTTCCATAACTGCAAAATTAAAAAATTAATTAGAACCAATATTTACGAATTCTATAAAATTTATTTTTTCCATTAAACATTAATCAATTCGCGTAATCACTTTTCTATTTAACAACAAAATGCAATTTTTTTTCCATAAAAACTAATCAATTTGTTGTCTGCATTATCACTTTTGTATCTGTCTTACCTTTTTCAATCGTCAGTTGTCACCTTATGAACCATCCAAAAGCTGATTGTCTATAATCCACTGAAGAGCAGATGGGAGCTGACGACAACGATTTCTATTAAGATCTTCTAGAAGAGCAACCCTATGATAGGGTTATAATATATTGTATATATTATAGATGACGGCAACAAAGAGTAATCTCTGATAAGGTTTTAATATATTATATATATTATAGATGACGACAAAGTTGCTCTTCTAGGTTTTGAATTACAAAGATATAATTACAAAGAATTATAAAGATAATAATCCTATATATATATATCAATTGTAATTTTACAAATGCGACAACCTTGCTTTTACAACAACTTATAAGATTTTGATATATTATATTATATTATATATATACATATATATTAAAAATAAAAAATTATTTAATTTTTTAAAAACTTGGGGCAGTGCACCGCTAACCCCACATGTCTCTGTCCATGAATATAGCACTACAATTATGTAAGCTTGTACGTGTGGCAAATATATTGGAAACATGTGATATAAATAAAGATTTTTTTATTATTTTTATAACTATTTGTTCACAAGAAAGATAAGGACTAAAATTTTAATGTCAACCCTTTCTTTTTGCAACGTAATTATGTCAACTTGTTCCTATTTGTCTGTTCACTTTTTCTACCACATTATTAATTAGTAAACCTTTTTGTATCCTTATCCAGGCACCAAAGAATTCAAATCAAAACCATGTTGTCTAGCCGTAGGGACACGCAAAAGCATAACCCTGAACTAAGTAACTCTCTTCAGACAAACAAAACCAAATTAGTTGAGTGATCATGATCAAGGGCTAAGTGGGAAATCAATCTTTCCCGAGTGATAGTATGTAATTTACCTAGAAAACCGCTCGTGTGGCAGGAGAAAGAGGAAGGAAAGCTGAAATCTGTGGCCATCCGTGCGGCCAACAGCTCAAAGGTTGAAGGATGTGACTGTGACTTGTTCGTTTAATGTAGCAAAAAAGGTTGTTCGAAGGCTATAAATGGTGAGAATAGGCCGAGGGAGTGAGATAGCAATTAGCAAGGCAAGCACCCACCACTGACTTATCTGGGCTACTTAGTTGCCGGATATCCTGTCCCCCCTTTTGAGGTCAACATGGCCCATACATGGTTTTAACCCTTGAAAAGAGGCTGGGACACCATCACTTTATCTACGGAACTTTAGCGTGTCCCTGTTAGGTTTGGGCCTTGATCAGACACAATTTGAGGGGACCAGTACTCTGCTATTATTGGGAAATTAATAAAACTGGGGTCCTTGCCGAAAACTTGAGCTTATGCTCACGTGTGCCCCAAATACAACCTGACCTTCGAACGCATAATTGAATAAGTTAACAGTTTAAGTTCAAGCAAGAGACTCCTGTTTAAGTATTTCTAACGCAATTCTTTTCCGTTTCAGTTCAATCTTGTTGACGTTTATGATCACCGAATGAGTTTCTTGTCCAGTCAGCATATTCAACCATTAATTTACCACTAAGGAGTAAGGGCTTGACAAGGGGTCCTAGCAGCATCTCGTTTCCAAGAGTCTTAGCTAACAATCTCTTTTGTTTTATAGTTGCGAGAAGATCCATCTCTTTGCACTTTTACTACTCATTTCATGTCAATAGCAACCCACCGTTGTTTGGATTTAAGTAAGATGTTGATGTTGAGTGACACATGAAGCTGGCTAGTAGGTACATGAATGATCAAGCTCTTAACCAGGGAAACAAGAAGGTGAATTATCTTTTGAAATTTTGTCCAAGATAGGCATCTAAATGTTCGTGAAGAGCAGGGTAAAAGAGAGATACTAAAAACTTGTTTCTGTATCAGGCCATTTGCATTTCATGGTAGTCTCGATCTTAATTTAAAAACTATATATATGAAAGTATTAACATCCTTTTCCCTAAGGATTCTATATTCTATGCGATGATATATATGAGTAAGGTTTAATGATTTGGCATCAACTATGGTATAGATGGTGATACTTGCTATATATGCTAAATTGGCCTGAAAGTTTCAACCAAAGATTTGGAAGTATACCATGGAATGGGCCCTAACGAGGTGACAGAGAAGTGGAAACACTGCAATTACTAACAAGTGAGGGAAAGTAAAAGGAAGCACAAAATCAAAGTGGTTGATATAGTTTAGCTCCTGAAAAAGCCAGCGGGCCCTTTGTGCTTCAGTGATGGTCCTTAAAAATGACAAGGGAAATGGGGTTCAAACGTAATAATGGCATCCGTTTCATTTCGGACTGGCTGGTTTCCCCTCAATCAATCAATAATGGAGTAGATTGGCACATTGTAATGTGTGGACTGCTAGTATTTTGAATACCACGCCATTTATCTCTGAGTTCGTTGCGTTGAATCTGGTTCTGCCGTATTGTGCTCCGGCATTCTAAAAGGCCGACCAACTTTTTGTTGGGCTCTAGCTTGGCACTTTGGCAAGCCAAGTTGGGTAGGTCAATTTGCAACGGTATCCAAATCAACAAAGCTACTAGCCAAAATCTGGTTCCCATTTTGCAATTCTGTGATGATTGCAGTAACTACCCAGTTGTTGTTTTGGCATGAGCTCTTCTGATTATGGGATTTCGAATTGATTTTCCACTTAGAGACAAATCTTTCATTAAAAACTCAATATGACACGAAGCTTCACTACCAGAGGTCTCTTGGATGGAGTTTCCTATGCACTGGACTGGCTCCTGAATCCCGATAGATGGCGAACACTTTAAATGATGAATATCTTGACCACAACAGATTAGGTTTAGATTATATGTTCTCTCATCTCCAACCCAAAATAACATAATCAAGGATTCTTCGTCACGATTTCAAAGCTATCTTCTCAAGATTTGACTAATTAGTACTTTCTATCATTTAACAATGATAAGATGGCTTATCAACTAGGTGATCCTCTGCCCCCTTCCCCTGACCCTATTCTGGCTCCCTCCCATCTGAGTCATCCACTCATGTCCTCTGGCCCATTCTCCTAACCCTATTCTGGCTCCCTCCCATCTGAGCCATCCACTCATGTGGCATGAGTGGATGGCTCAGATGAGAGGGAGCCAGAATAGGGTCAGGAGAAGGGGGACAGAGGATTTGGGACCTATCAACTAACTCATAAAGAAACACGTAAAGAATTTGTAGCCGTCGGTTTAATCTTAAATAATGATGATGGAGGCATGAGTTGACTATATCTCATGGCAAAATAAGCCCATTCACACCAATGAGTTTCAAGGTGGGTCTTACTCTTCTAAAAAATATGCACACGACCTTGTCATGACACATTCAATTGAGTCCCTCTTGTTGGAATTAAGGATAATTTTTATGTTTCTATTAGGATAGTAGTAGTCAAAGTAATTGAGATATTTTAGTCTAAGAATTATCTTTTATCTCAAGTAGTTAAGATAAGAATTATCTTTTATCTCAAGTAATTAAGATTCATACATAGCTTGTACTGCCTATTTAAAGGCTCTAAACTATTCCAATAATGCATCGATTTTGCTTCCAATTTTCTTTCTTGCTCTATCAAAATCTCCAACAAAATTGGTATGAGAGCCATTTTCCTTCAGAACTTGGAATTATTTCAAGTTGATTTCACATGCAAGCATGGCTGTCAATGTAGCTGTTAATGTTTCTCAGCCACAAAATTCATTGTTCAAAGGAGACTCGTATGAATTTTCGAGCATCAAGATGAAGACCTTGCTCCAATCCTAAGGTCTTTGGAATGATGTCGAAATACGTTATGAAGAAAATGAAGAGGATGAGACTTGCAACAAAGAGCATCAAAAGTGAGACGGCAAAGCAATCTTCTTCATCCAACAAGTGGTAGATGAGTCAATTTTTTCAAGGATAGCAACAACTACCATGACCAAGCAAGCATGGACTACACTCAAAGTTGAATATCAAGGTTCCTCCAAGGTAATCGCTCTCAAATTGCAATCACTAAGGCGTGATTTTGAAACTTCCTTGATAAAAATTAACAAATATGTGCAAGATTTTTTAGCACGAATTTCATCTGTTATAGGATAAATGAGATCGTATGGAGATTAAATATTAGATGAAACAGTGGTTGCTAAAGTTCTAGGGAGCTTGCCATCCAAGTTCGATCATGTGGTGGCTGTGATCAAAGAATCAAAGGACCTATCCACTTTTTCGTTTGATGAGCTGATGAGATCACTTTAAGCTCACGAGGCACGAATCAATCAATTGAATAGAAAAGAAGAAGAAAGGTATTTTCAAATCAAGAGGGAGCCTGAATCCTCAAATCAATATGCAAGAGAAAGATGATGAGAAGGCTACCGAGGAAGGGACTGAGGTAGAAACAGTACACTTAAATGTTCATACTGTAACAAATATGGGCACTCTAATAAGTATTGTTGGTCCAAACAAGAAGAGGAAGATAACTTCTTGTTTTGATAATAACTACAACAAAGGAGGAAAAGAATGACATCTGGTACATAGATAGTGAATCCTCTCATAACATGACCGAAGATCGTTCAAAGTTTAAAAGGTTCGATGAGGCCGTTAAATCACAAGTGCAGCTTGGAAAGGATAAACAACTGCAGATTGAAGGAAAAGGGACAACTGAGATCTCATTAGGTAACCAGAAAAATTCATTAAGGATGTTCATTTCGCTCCTTGTCTAGAGTATAACTTATTAAGCGTTGGTCAATTGATTAAATTTGGTTACATGGTGGTATTTGATGATGATAAATTCACAGTGTTGGGCCCCGATTCGTAATAAGCATGTTTAAATTATTTTGAGGTTTTTAATTTGATATTAGAATTTTAATTTTGGTGTTAGACTTGAAAAGAATAAAAATGATGTTGGGTACATTAGAAAGTAATATACGTTATTAAGGCTTAAGAGATATGAAGTGGGCTTTTAGCCTTTGAAATAACATTTAAAATAAAAAGGAAGGAAACTAAGTGGGGAATTGTTGTGTTTTTAAGAGGAGGCCCACGAAATTTAAGAAAGCCCATTAGGTTAAGAAATAAAACAACTTAAGTCTTGTAAAAGGAAGAAGCAAATGAAGAGTAAAGAAAGAATGGGCTAAGGTCCATTGACATAACAATTAAATGAAAGAAGTATTGGGTTAGGGTTTTAAGGTGGACCAAATGAAGAAGAAGGGAAGCATGGGCTTAGGTCCATTAGGTATCACTTAAAGGAGGAGAATGAAAAAGAAAAGAAAGAAATCAAAATAAAAAGAAAGAGAGAAGCATGAAGTTGTCGTATGGTCACTTAAAAGAGAAAGAAGAAACAAAATGAAAGAAGAAGCAAAGTGAAGTAGTGTCGTTTGGTATTAGGTGATGAGATGGAACGAAAATTCTAGAAAGGAGAGGCATGAAGTGTGTCGTTTTAGCATGAGTCTCTTAAGCTATTTTTCTAGAACCCACCCGAAACTCTCTAAGGAAAGAAGAGAAGTAGTCGAAACTTGGAGAAGCAAAGATGAAGGTGGTCGGCTAGTGGAGAAGAAGAAGATGAAGAAAAAAGGGTTAGGCTTTGGTTTTGCAAGGAAGAGAAAGAGTGTAAGCTTCCAATCAAACCAGATTTTCGTGGGTCTCCAAAGGTAAGGGAAAATCCGAAATTTCATGGTTGATTTGTTAGAGGTTTGTCTTTCTTTCATGCTTCACTTGGATGGTTGAAAGAGGTTTTAGAGAGAGAGTAAGAAAAGAGAAAGAGTTTTGTTGTTAGAAGAAAAGAAGAAGGTTGATAAGAAAATCAGATTTTGTGGGATTGGGGATTTCGAAATTCCTAAGTGTTTTTGTTAGGATTGGTGTCTTCCTTGCTTAATCATGGTAGTTTGAAGAGTGTAAGAAAAGAAAATGGTTTAAGCTTTCATGGAAGAAGAAAATCTGATTTTCGTGGTTGACTCTTAGGCTTGAGATTTTCAAATTCTTGTTGGTTATTTAGATAGACTTTTGATGATAATGGGTTAGTTAATGTATGGGTAAGATAAGGTAGGTTGATTTTCAAGCTTTTCATTTCCTACAAAAAAATTCCAGCATGGTTCATTCATGGTTAGTGTTAGAGTTTTGCTTAAATGGTGTTTTGAAGTTGCTTAAATGGTGTTTTGAAGAATGATGTATGAAGAAAGAACAAGAAAAGAAGAAGAGTTATGAAGTTAAGTTAAAATTCTGATTTGCGTGGGTTTGTTATAGGTTAGAGGATGTTTGAAAATTATTGGTTTTATGGATGAGTTGTGATGCTAATGGGTTAGATAACGTATGGGTAAGATGATGTTGAATTAATGTCATGTTTTCTCTTTCCGTAAAAATTCCAGCATTGGTTACTTGTTTTTAATTCATGGTTTTGTTGTGAGAGTTTTGTTTTTCATGCTTTAATATGATGGTTTGAAGAGTATTGGTTAAAGAAAAAGGAAAGAAGAAGAATACTTGAAGCTTGAAAATTTCAGCATGTGTGAATGGCCCTAAAGTGTAAAATTTTGCTTAGTTTGGAGAGGGGCCTTGGTTGTTATGGCTTAGGAAAGGTATTGGTAAAGTTAGATAATTCTTTGAAATCAAGATTTGCTCTCTTTAAAAATTTCAGCATTGGTGTTTGATGTTAAATTGGGATTATGGTCATATGAAAGTGAAGTGAGGCATTGAAGGAAAGGGAAGGTTAGGTTCGTTGAATTGGAAGTTGTTCCATTCTTTTAAAAATTTCAGCAGTTGTGATCTTTGGTAAATTAATGGTTTTTATTAGAAGTTTGCCTATCTTGCTTAGTTGCCTAGAAAGGAAAGGTTAAGAGGTATTGTTAAGAGTAAAGAAAAGAAGGAGGTTAGCTTAAAGTCAAGTTTTTATATGCTTGGAAAATTTTCAGCATTTGATCTTTTATTCATTGGGACTTTTATGCTTGGATTAAGGTCAATCAAAACACTTGGAGATGGAAGAAGGACGTGTTGACCAATCCTAGCGCTAAAGGAAATTCAGGTGGGTAGTATATTTATATTTTGATTTGTAAGCTAGATTTGAGTTTTTGAAAGAAAGCAATTTTG
>JANKOE010000009.1:27647963-27662419 GCA_026284465.1 Erythroxylum citrifolium | reverse complement strand
GGACACATTCTGTTGAAACAGTATCCAAGTTCGCCTAGTGTCCGTTTAACGGACACTCCTGTCCGTTTAACGGACAGATTCGGGTGTAACAGTGTATGTTTGGCACTCGTGTCCGTCAAACGGACACTCATGTCCGTTTAACGGACACTCTCGGGTAAAACAGTGCCCAAGTCCAGTTCATGTCCGTTTAACGGACAGGGTTTAAAAGTTGATATTCTTGAAATTATCAAGAGCAGTCAGGGTCAAATGTATCAGTCAGTATATGCTCACCACCGAAGTGAGTTAATAGCCAGTGTTAGGTAATCAGCTTCAGTTATCAGCCAGCCAGCGGCACCGGGTGCAGGCCATCAGCCAGGGCTCGCCGCCCGGGCCAGTCGGGCCTCGGGTTCGGGGTCCGACAAGAAATATCTTAACTTAAGTGGTAATTAGTAGTCAGGTTTCCATAATTAATTTGAACGATAACTTGTTGAATATGAAAGTTAAATTTAGTTTATTATTCGAGTTGATCTTAGAACCCAACTGTTAGTTTCAGTATGACAACTATTCAATCATTTCCTCTTAATCATGCACAGGAGATTACATTAGTAAAATTAATTCTTAAGATTTTTCCGCTTTGATTAATCTATTCGTTTTTACTTCTGATTGAATCATTTTACTCTTCAGTTTAATTTTGTGATTTTCTTTAAAGCCTTCACTCAAAAAATCGGGATGGAATGTTTAAAATTGCATTTGTTATTTTTATTTTTATTCAAGATTAATTTAAGTAAACTAAGTTCACTTCCTTGGGAGACGACCCTAGGTAATCAATTACAACTACCTTGTATACTTGTGAGTAGGATGACCTACATATTTTTAGAACTTATTTTGGGCACAACACCAGGCTTAACAACTACCCTAAGTCTTATATATAACTTAAACCAATTGATATCATTAGACATAGAGCAACAATTCTTTAAAAAATTCTACCTCCTAAGTTGTGTCAAAGCATCGAAAATCCAATTTGATTACTTTAGCACATATGTTCCGAAACCATATTAATATTTGATGATTCATTCCATCTCAAGATACCAAGCATTCTATGTCTTTATCTTTCTTTTGTGTTTGTTTAGGTATTTCTCTAGTAATAACAAGTCAAAGAGGTCTCCCCTTAAGAAAATTGCACATTTCTTTAGCCCACAAATCATATATTGAACCATCAAAGGTGATACTGGTAGGGTTAGGAATGCATTGGTAAGTTTAGAGACATTTATAATGAAAAATGGTAGAAAACTTGTTTGTAAAGTTAAAATTTGATTATTCTAACCGCAAAAATGGATTTAGAACGTCAAAAGATTTGAGGAACTTCACTAGTTTGCAAAGAAATTGAGCGAAAAGGGATAGAAACCGTGCTGTTAAAGTGTTTGTCAACCCTTTCTGAACCAAACTAAATTAATGGGTCTGAATTAAATCAAAGAGGATATGTTATGACACGTAAACAAATCGGTACATGACAAATGATTAGGATGTTGATGTGGCAATTAGATGCTAACATGGTGATGAATAAGAAGTTGATGTGGCACTCAGTAGGATGCTAATGTGGCACTCACGTGGTGTTGACTAAGATGATGATGTGGCACTAACTGTGTTGTTTTGTTGATATAGCTATTGACGTAATGCCTTCGTAGATGTTGATGTGGCAAGGTTGAATTTTGTAAAGTTGTAGTTCTATCTAAAATGGCGTCGTTTGGCAAGATTAAAATATGTCATTTAGACACTCTTTTTCCTCCAAATGTTTTCAGCTACGTTTTTGGGGATTAGCAACTTCCAATGTTGTGTGTGGGCCTGTAAGTTTTTGGAGTTGTTCTTTGCACCATTGCGAAGTAGAAAGCAGAGAAAGACTGATAGAATGATTTCTATATTTTGGTGTGTTTAATCATATGGAAAATCAAGGTGATAGTTACATATAATTACATACATGACTCTTGGACTAAATCAAAGTCGATTGTTGACTTCTAAACATGGGTTGACAACCACTAAACCGATGTCTTCCAAAGTAGAGATCAAGTTCAGTGTGGATCAGTTCCACAAGATGATAAAATGTGTGAAGCTCTCCTAAGTTCACATTTAGTGAAGTGTTTATACATCTGCGAACTGACAGTCATGCATAATACACATGATATTTTACCATGGTAAAGTATGCCAACATTCTCAAAATAGGTTCCAAATATTCAAGAGATCCACAACTTTTCTCGACCACTTAGATTCTTCCTTACAGGCTATACAACAAAACTTCTTTGAGGACGTCCGCAAAATCACCTCAGAGGATTATGAATACTAGTCCGAATGGCATTAATAATGAACAAACGTACACCGAGTCACTAATAAAGCCCGAGATCATCACCTGTCATTGCAGTTACATGCATCCCAGATTCTTGATCATGAAAAGATTGAATTTTCTCATCTAATATTGCCAACTGGGATTTCACCCATGGAGGATTATACCTGCCTTCAACCCATAAAGCTTCACCAGTATCTTTGTGCTTGAAGTCTGGATATTTTGGGTTTTTCTGTATGTAAAATAAACAGTCTTGTATAAACAGAATTTTATGAATGACTACAACTAATCAGTTCAATTAATTAAAAAGTCAAGATTTTCTTCAGCATATGTCTACATATAGTGTTGGGTATTGCATCAGATTAAAAAAAAAACTAAATCAACAGTTGCTGTAAATAAGGCATAGATCAACTAATAAATACAAATACACCTAGCAAGATTGATACCTTGTTCTTCCTATTGTCCCACCACTCCAATGGGTTAGCGAAAAAGGCTTGCCATAGTTCTTGTATGGAACCCGCATTGTTGATGGTATTATTACCATTCTTTCTAACTGCAAAAAAGCAGATGGCAGTAGCATTAACATCCACATTGTGATAACTCATGTCTCTTTTCAGATTTTGTTCCCTGCTGAAAAGCTACAATCATTAAACAAATTTAGATACCTGCGGTAGAGCCACGATCATATGATAGTGTTGATGACAAACTCTTTTCGATAAAATTCAGTTGCTGAACAATTACCTGCTAAAGGATGAAATATTAATGATATTTGAACAAGCTAATGAAACGGTAACTCATTAGCATGCAACCATGATCAATTGAACCTTATAGTAAGTCTGTAGCTTTCCATCATCACTTTCAACTGTATCTGAAGTCAGTCGACCAGATATATATATTTGATTTCCTTTCTCTACATGCTGAAATGCAACTTCGGCGAGCTCTTCCCAAAATGTTAAACTGATCCTGACAACGTTCATTTTAATTTTCAAAAGAAAATGTTAGAACTTGTTCTTCTTAATCAAAATACAGCCAATGATTGCATTGTTAAGGAAAAATACTTGAAACATCATTGGACAACAAGAATTTCTGCGAAGCAAGCAGATGTCTCATGTCCCGAAGCTTGCATACAGAGGAGTTATACCAATACATTTCTTTTCCAGAGCAAGCAGAATCATAAGAAATGACCATTGAAGTATAAAGATAACAAAAGTGTGTCAAAATGGAATTCTAACTGTGTATAAACTAGTGAAACAAAGAAGTAGGGTCATAGTTTCCTGTTAGATCTTTCAAACGCTTTTGATTGTGGTTTGCAATGCAGTTGCAACTGAAGTACAGCAGACAGAAATGTATATTTGAACTTTAGGTTTTTAAGAATACTGGAAAGTAGACACCTCATCCCAAGTCTTCATACCAAGTACTACGCTTCTTTCCTTTCCATTTCAACTTCCAACTTCCAACTTGGTAGGTTTCTAATGAATGTTTCTGAATACGTACTAAGACTATTACTTTCGAAGTTACTAAAAGGGTTAAAGCCCGTGAATTCTGTCGGATAATAATCTTAATCGACAACATTTCCGATCACAAACAAACTGGAAAACAAGAAACATGTCCAAACTTCTTTAAGCGTAGACTTGCCAGAACGTGTCGGTGGCGGACTTCTTAACTGCGAGTCGTGTCCAAGCTAGGACCTTTCCGGAGGCAAGTTGTTTGATTTCCACAGGGGTCCCAACAATCCCAATGAGGTGCACCGAGTTACAGAGCTCCTTATTCCACGGAATCTCTGCCGGTTTTGCATACCCGGCGCCGCGGTCGTAGTTTTGGTCATTGAAATCAGCAGAGCATCTCAAGCTACGCTTATAAGGCAAATGCTCAATGTTTGGCCTAGAGAAGCGAGTGAGAGATAAGACATGGAATTGGGTGTTGGAAAGAGGGTTTCTGGGAATACGGACAAATGAGTTGGGGATTGCGGAATATATCATTGCTCTCTCTAACGCCATTCTTCACTTCTGCTTCCCAAAGGCTTTCAGTTTCACTGTGATGGTGGATCTGGCAGAGCGCCAAAGTTCTTGACACGAAGGGGTTTTGAGTTTTGCGGGAATATCTTTCAAGCGTTTTTCATTTTAATCAAGTTTGGTAATTATGTTATTGATTAATATGAACATAATGTCTTACTTTACTAAGCCTTTGGATGGAAGGAAAGGAACGGAAAAGAAAGGATGAGAATTGCATTTCTCTTCGTTTTCATTATTTGGATAAAATTAAGCAAAGGGAAAGGGAAAGAATGGAGGGGAATAGGAGAGAAATTTGGTCTAAAAATATTTCCCACCAAATTGGTGGGAAAGGAGGGGAAATGGAAGACAATATAACCTTATTATAAGTAAATTACCATTATATCCTTATTAAATCTAACAAATAAAGATAAACAAGTTCTATAATCAAGGGCATAAAGGTCTTACAAAATTCTCTTCCATTTAATTCCCTCCTTTGATAGATTAAGAAAACAAACAAGAGAAAGGAAATCACATTTCTCTTCCATTCTTTTCTCCTCTTTTCCCCTCAATATTTCATTTTCTTTCCCTTGTGCAATTAAGAATCCAAACAAAGGCTGAGAGAAAGATCGGCAACTCCTCGAATTGGAGCTAAGACATGACGTCACTCTCGTCGCCGCCATCGTGCTGTGGAAGGGCAATAGGGACTGCACGTAACCCAACTCTGGGCGAGCCCTGAAGATCAAGAACCAATGCATGTTACTTTGCTTTTGGTTAAGACCAAGGTTTTTTCGTGAGGAAGTCGCAAAATCTCTTGGCAATTTTATGGGTTCTTATGTAACCTATGATTTGAAATATAATCTACAACCCAATTAGACTATTATAAGAATTAGGTCAAAACTAGACGTCAGGCAGCCATAGTGTAGGAAAAAGAAGTTGGTAAATGCAAAGGAGAAGCTTTCTATACGCTCAGTTTAGTTATGATCGGATACATGTGTTCTGCTACCTATGTGAATTGATTGGCCATACAGACTCTTACTACGAGCAGAGATTCCATAAGAAGCCAGAAGAGCTTCGCTTCGAATGGGATGATAGTCTAAGGGTTTCCAATCGACGAGTAACCAGCTCTGGCAGTCACTGGTTGAGAGCGGAAGGGAACTTCGTGTCTGCGCCGTTAACTTCGAGTAGAATAAATGCAGTGCTTGCTAACGATTCTGCGAGGTTGAAATCGCAAATTTTTAGGCATTTCTTATTTATTGTCAACTCAAATACCGATAACGAAGGGGTTGACGAGGGAATTATGGAAACATATTCTATGGGTCAGATGAGCATTGGTGACTTCGGTGAGGATGTGGAGGTGGGCCAACCTGAAGAGGCTAAGAAAAGGCCAAGAAGTGATAAAACGTCTCTTCCTTCTGTCGTTTCTAAAGACAAGGATTCGACAGTAAGTTCAAGCATTGGAGGTTCTTCTTTGACATCCAGGAAAGCGGCTATGAAAGCGATGATACTTATCAGCTGGAATTGTTGAGAAATTGGCAACCCTCGAACAGTTAATGCGCTAAAAGATTTATCTTTAAATTATAGGCCGCAAGCTTTTTTTATCGAGACTTGCATGCATATTCAAAGGTTGGAGGAGGAGAAGTTACCGATAGGGTTTGAAAATTGTTTTTGTGTAGACAAAGTAGGTATGGGAGGAGTTTTATATAGTTTTAGGAGGTCATCTATTGATCTTATTGTGTCAGCTTATTCCAGTAATTCTATTGATTGTTGCATTGTAGATGAGACGGGTAACTGGAGGTTTTCTGGATTCTATGGGTACTCGGAAACTAGCCGTAGAAAGTCATCCTAGAATCTTTTACGTGCTTTGGCTGCTAGAAGCTCTTTGTCATGGCTGTCTGTAGGATACTTTAAAGATATCGCTACGGATGTGGAAAAACTAGGAGGCCGACCAAAACCAAATTTTTCTGTTGAATGGTTTTAAAACTGCTCTAAACGATGTCGGTTTGGTCGACTTGGAATCAGTTGGCTATTTTTTCACGTTTGAAGGAACGAATCCTAATGGGGATAGAATTAAGGAAAAGTTGGATAGGACAATGTCCAACAGTGAATGGGCTTCATTATTCCCCAATACAATTGCTTCAACTCAAGTCAAGCCTGTTTCTGATCATCTTGCTATAGTGGTCGACATGGCTCATAACAATACTGCTCCCATTATCCATCCTTTCCGAATTAATAACTCATGGTTACTAGAGGAAGAGGTGGAACTAGTGGTTAAGAAGAGATGGATTTCAAATGTCAGTACTGATTTAATAGGCCGAAGAGATTCTCTTATGGCTGATGTTCGCAGGTAGGGGAGAGCTCGCAACAAAGAATTCTAGAAGCGAGGAACATTATAGTTAGGCAGCTGGAAATTGATAGAGATGTATATAGGGGTACTAGTTCGGCAAAATTGAAGAAGGAGTGGAATAAAATCCTACTAACTGAGGAAATTAGAAAGAAGCAATAGGCTAAGCTTTTTTTGTTGGACCCCGTTTCCGGAGCCCAACATCCGCATTCATAAACCTTGTACTTATTACCCTGTAGGGTCATTAGCCATCCTTCACAAGGGTGGTGTGCCCATACCAGTCAAATATCGAAATCACAACTTGACTTCTTCAAAGAAAGAGTAGCTCTAAGTCTCTAGTTTGTTTTGAAGCAAGAATCTTAATCGGAGCTCTATAGATCAAGATATGCTTAAAAAGGCCTATGTGTGATCATACCCTAATCATGCTCTCCCAACCGACCTCTCACTTACTCTAATGCAAACTTCCTCAAAATAACTCCAAAAGATACCATTTTTCATGTAGAGATAGTAAAAGATGTTAGGAATCTATTTCTTCAAGAATCACTTCATTTGGAGGTCGGACAAGGAAGTTATACTCGAAAGAATCGAACGTGTTTATACCTCAAATCAATTTGTACCTATCTTGGCGCGATTGTCACAACTTTTAATATAGAAGCCGGATTGAGTTTGTTCTTGGACTATTGAAAAGAAAACTTCTAGATCTACAACTTTCATGAAGATCACAAAGTGAGATTCTACCTCAAAAAGGGACAAAAATCACAATTTCCTAAAGCTGTCCCGTGAATGTCCGTTTAACGGACATGTATCGAGTTTAAGAGCCCATTTGGCTAGCCTAGGGGTGTTTTTACATTGACTAGCCTGGGGGTGTTTTTACACCTGAGAAGCTCCGTTAAACGGACCTAATTAATGTCCGTCTAACGGACATAGGGGTTTTCCAAACCCCTCCAAAGCCCCTCCAATGCTTCCTACATCCAATCTAACTTCATTTTCACTCAATATCTCCCCAAAATCAACTCTTCTAGTGCCAAATCACTTCATAACAACTCAAACACCAAATTTATCTCACAAAATTCTCAATTCCCGACTCATTTGGTTCATCAAAACCACAATTTTCTATCATTCATCATAGTTGTCCCATACAAGAATCCTATGCAACATCATAACTTGTAACACTCATATCTTTCCATTCCGATATCCAAAAATTACAAACTTTATATCGTTGGAAAGCTAGAAAGATATTCTACAACTTCCAAGAAGACAATTTTTATCAATTTTACCTAGATAATTTCATAATTTTCCTTGCATTCCTACCCCTATGATAATTTGAAAATAGCAATATAAAGATTTGAAAAGCCATAAACAACCATAATGCATATGTATTTCATTCACGTCAAAAGAAGAGTTTTACAACGCTTTAGTGAGCATTTTGAGCCACTTTACAACATAATCCAACATACAAACTTTTTAAAAACAATAATTTCTCAAAATGCAACTAAAGCATTGTTTTACAATTTCCAACTTCCAAAAATCAAAAGAACAAAGATGCAAATTGAAGTAATGCCTCGACGTTCAACTCGATCGCTCGACATCTTGCTCGTCGCCTGTGGATGGGAAGGTGTGGGGGTGAGCTTAACGCTCGTGGTAACACTTTTATAATCAGTAATAAGCAAAAACCATTGAAACATTCATGATCATAGCAATTTCTCACAAAAATCCATAAAACATATATTTCTCAACTTTGTCAAACCAAATCACAATTCTCATAAGTCAAGCATTCCTCAAACTTGTCAGCACATGTAAACACATAAGCACATCGCAAATGGTTTGGGCAAGTTCATAAATATGACGAACTACACAATTCTATATAATGACCTTGTGTAGTCGTAAACTTGAGGGAGTCCTTAAAGGAGCTCCATACCACTAGCGGGCAGGCGGGAGAAGCCTTGACTTGGTCAATGTGCATGTGACAATTCTTAGATGGACTACATCAAACCCACATAATATGTAATTCATGAACTGTAAATATTTTGTCCTAATGGCACATTCTTGAAAACTTGTTTTTCATGAACATGACATATTTCATAATTCAACAACCAAAATCCAATACTAATCATAAAAGCCATTTTTCAACTGAATCAAAAGCAACAAATACAATAATTGCAAAGCAATTTCAATTCATTCCCAAAATTCACACACAACAACATATGGCAAATTCTTAATCATTTAAAGAACAATAAATGCTCATTTATGAGGTAGTTGGAAAATCATTAATTTCATTTATTTGAAGAACATTTATAGCTTATTAACTCAAGTATAAAAATGTCACTCACCTTAGTTTCCTTGCTTGAAAAACCTGGCTCAAATTGCCTCTACTCTTGTTCCTCTTGCCTCCCTTGATTTTCTTCAACATTGACACAAAAATATCAAATCAATAGGAATCCAAATTGGGCAACCCAAAGACCCAAATTCATGAAATTGATCCTAGAATACTCATATCCATGCATTTCCAAGCTCTTTGAACCAAAACCCTTCCATAAATCCAAATATTTAAAACACCACTTACCTTGAATCTTCACCAACCAAAGGATTTCTTAGCTCTAATGGAAGCTTTAACCTTCCTCTCTCTTTTTCCTTCTTGAATAACTTCAAAAATCACCCTTAAAGACTTAGAAAAATCAAAACCTAGCTTAGCCCCTTTTTCCTTCTCTTCTTTTCTCCCACACGACACTCTCTCTCCCTCTTTCTCTCTATTTTCATTTTTGTTTCTTCTAATTGAAAGACAACTCATTTCTCTTGCCTTTTAAACCATTAATGAATGCACAATGTCCCTTTTGCCCTTCCTTCAAAGCCTTAAGACTTTCCCCCTTAAGTGTTCCTAAACTACCCCTCATGCATAAGTTACCACTTTAACACTTTAATCCCTTAATTCATGTCACCTAATCTCATTCACATTAACATGTCAATCAACTCCAACTTACATTAATCTATCAATACCTCAAAAATTAATCTAATCATGCTTAATCAAATAATTAAAAAAATTCAGGGGCCAACATTTTTGGTTCAAATATGGCAATAAGAACTCGAAGTTCTTTCATAAACAAATAAAAGGCAAACGCAATGTTAACAAAATAAAGCAACTAAAGAAAATTGATGGTTCTGTTACATCTAGTCATGGTGAGATGGAGGAGCTGGTTAAAGAATATTTTGTGGATTTTTTTCGGGTGGATGTGTCGACTGATAAAAGCAGACTATTCAATTTAGTATAGCAGAAAGTTACAAATAGTGATGTGGCTAGGCTGTTGGAACCACTTGGAAAGGAAGAATTCAGAGAGGCTTTATTCAGTATGCATCCGGACAAGGCTCCAGGTCCTAATGGCTTAAATCCTACGTTCTTACAAAAATACTAGCATATACTAGGTGATGCTATCTTTGCTAGTGCTGTGGATTGGCTAAGAAGAGATACTTTTCCTTCTGATCTTACTTTGAAAAATATTGTGTTGATTCCTAAAATTACTGCTCCTGAATCCGTCAAAGATTTTAGACCTATTGCATTGTGTAACGTTATTTATAAGATTATCTCTAAGGTCTTAGCAAACAAATTAAAGAAGATTTTGCCTCATATTATTTCTGTGAACCAGTCAGCTTTTGTGCCTAACCGTTTGATTACAGATAATGTTTGTGTAGCTTTTGAGACACCGCATAATTTAAAGAATAGGAGACATAGGGAGTTGGGTTACTGTGCTTTAAAAATCGACATCAGTAAGGCCTATGACAGAGTAAATTAGGATTATTTGTCTGATATGATCTATGTGTTGTGTTTCCCTGCGGAATTGATTCATTGGCTGTCTATGTGTTATTCAAATATTAGTTACACAGTGAATTTGAATGGTACTCCGGTTGGTCCTATTATCCCTGAACGGGGTCTTCGCTAAGGAGATCCTATTTCACCCTACTTATTTCTTATATGTGATGAAGGTCTTTCTACTTTGCTTCGTAATGCTGAAAATATAGGTTTGCTTATTGATTGTAAAGTCGGGCGGGGCTGCCTAAGAGTTTCGCACTTACTATTTGCGGATGACTCTATTTTCTTTTTTGAGGCTAATAGTAATGAGGCGGTGGTGGTCAAGTCTATTCTTTCTGATTATGAAGCTGTCAGTCTGTAAACTTCCAAAAGTTTGGTATTATATTTAGCCCTTGTGTGTCGTAGAATAATATGTTAAGCATTTCAAACACGTTAGGGGTGTTTAACCCTATTGGAAATAGTTTTATCTTAGCCTTCCCTCTTTAATAGGGTGCAATAAGAGGCAAATCTTTAGTTACATCAAAGACAGACTTTGGAAGAAGGTGAATAATTGGAACAACAGGTTACTATCTAGACTTGGTAGAGAGGTACTTATCAAGTCCGTTGGTCAAGCAATTCCTTCTTATTACATGTTAGTGTTCTTGCTCCCTTCTACTATATGCAATGAATTGTAGGTTATCATGAATCGGTTATGGTGGAATGGAAGGAAAGAACAAGGTAAAGGAATCAATTGGTTATCATGGGAGAGAATGTCTTATCCGAAGCGACAAGGTAGTATGGGTTTCAAGGAACTCAAACACTTCAATCTTGCTATGTTAGCTAAGCAAGATTGGATGTTACTTAAAGAGCAAGATACTCTATTTTATAGTATCTTCAAAGCTAAATATTTCCCGGGGGGTCTTTTCAAAGCTCAGAAAGGTAATAACCCGAGTTTTTTATGGTCGTGTATTTATGCTTCTATTGATTTGTTGAGAAAAGGAGTTAGGTGGTGTGTTGGTGATGGAAGGAGTATTGTGGCAACTACTGATGCATGGATTCCTAAACCAGACTCTTTCAAGGCCGAGGATGGTTTTATTTTTATTGATCCAGTGTCACGTGTTTGTAATTTTTTTGTTGATGGACAAAAAAAGTGGGATGTGGGTAGACTAATGCAATCTTTCTATGCTAGAGATGTGAAGTTTATTCTTACCATTCATTTATCTATTCACAATTTTGAAGATTCTATCTTGTGGCACTTTGAGAAGCGAGGAGTGTATACGGTCAAATTTGGTTATCAGGTGAGCTTAAGTGAAGAAGGGGCTGCTTAAAATAGTGTACAATCAGATATTTGGAGAGAAATTTGGGCTCTTAATGTATCTCCCAAAGTACGCGATTTTAAGTGGCGAGCTTATAGAGATGTGCTTCCCACCAAGTTTAATATTTTAAGGAGAGGAATTGATGTGAATTCAAATTGTTTTTTCTGCTCATCTCCTGAGAATGGTAATCATGTGTTGGGTCATTGCCATAGAGCATCAATGTGTTGGAGTATTGCCAGATTTAATGCACCTCCAATGAACGCCACTTTTATTGATTTATTAATGCATATTTGGGCTTCATATAGCTAAGAAAGAGCTGAGTTTGTTGCCTATATAACATGGAATTTGTGGCGGTCAAGGAATGATTTTTGCTGGTCTGCAAAATGTGTTCAGTCGAACCAGATTGGACATCTTACCGCTAAACAGCTTGATGAATAGCAGTCTCTCTCTAGCTTGCGTGATGCAGGTGCTGGAAATGGAAGCAGCGCTGGTACTTTTAGCCTCCCTATTTGCGTTAATCTTGAAAGCTTGATTTGGCAAGCTTTTTGTGACGGAGCCTTGTTTCAAGTTGAAGATGCAACAGGTAGTGGAGTGGTGTTTGAAGATAGTGAACGGAGGTTTTTTCAAGCTTTATCATGCCATACTATGGGCTATAAATCTCCGACAATGGCTGAAGCGGCGTTAAGAACGTCGTTGCAATTTGTTATGGACAACTACCAATCAAGTGGTTATATTTTTATTGATTGTCAAGTTTTATTTTTTTGCACTTAATTCTCAGTCTTTAGACCTTCTGAGTTTGATATTATTGTGTCGGATTGTCAGAAATTATTAGAGATAAGATGGAATATCCAAGTTAGATAGATACGTCACATTATGAATGGTGCTGCTCACTCTCTTGCTAGAGCATCCATTCGATTTTCACTACTTTGTATTTAGGGGACTATTCCAGATGTCCTCCACTCTCATTATCATTAATACATGGTGTGGTATGTTCTACTTTCAAAAAAAAAGTTTTGCTAGTTAGTTAGTTGAGTTTATGTTTGATTTGGGTTAATTTGTAATGATGAGACTTAGGTCCTATACATTAGGTGCAATTTTCTACCTAATATATTATTCAATGTTATGAAAAATAGACCGAAAGTTAAAAAATTCAATTGATATTAGAATATCATAAAATTGATTAAAATTGAATAAGATTAAAAATTTTAAAATATAATTGAAGGATAATATCCTTACCTATCAAAGAATTTAAAGTTTAATTAAAAAATGAAGTTCTTAAATAAAAATTAAATAATTAATTTTGATTTATAAAAATTGATCAATTTATAAAACTTATTCATTAATTAATAAATTAATAAGTTTTAATAATAAATATTATTAAAGTAAATTGAACCGAAAAATTTAAAACTGAACTAAAATATCAACAAGTTCAAGATTTTTTCGATTAGACCTATCAAACTAGTTAAATTTTTTATGCATATAATAACTCTCCTTGTACACTTTTTTTATTATTTTTATATAGAATGATTTATTTTTCTTTCTCAAAATTTAATTTTTAAAAAAATTATGATGCGAAAGAATATCATGGATCCTAATAATATGAACTTCGAAAAAATTACTTCAATTGATTTTATAGTTATATTTATTGTGAATTATAAACTTATTAATTGAAATAAATATTTTTTGAAAATTATGTGTATTTAAAGATTTACTCAACGTAAATAATAGTTATGAAAAAATTTTATTATTAAGAAAATCAGGAATGTTTTTAATATAAAAAATTACATCAAATTTATTATATTGTTTAGTGATTAACTTAATCAGTGACATTTTTATTGGGTATTGCTGTTTTTGTTACTACTGATTGACTTCTTAAAGTTTCTATCAATGTTTGAAAAATCAAATTAGTCGGTTTAATCGTAAAAACTTTAAATTGATTAATTTTTTGTTTGATTTTAATTTTTCAGTTTGATTTAATTTGATACTTTTTAATATTAAAAAATAATCAGTTCATTAATTAATTTTTATAAATCAAAATAAACAAATTAATTTTCATTCAACCATCTCTTTTTCAATTAAACTTTATAATTTTTTATGAGTAAAGACAATCTTTTTAATCTTTTGAAAATTTTTTAAGTTTTAACGGTCTAATTTTGATTAAACCTCTTAAAACTCAAACTTCATATTAGTGCGATTTTCAAAATATTGGCTTTTTATCATTAGTCTCTGGCCGATGGAAGGCACCTTTATAGTGCTGAATATAAACCAACGATAAGAGTACTTATTTTCTTTCACGATTTTGTTGATCATATACTTGAGAGGAATTTGATGATTTTAACTTATTTAATTTTTTAGTTACACGAATTCAAAGTTATTCACAATAATAATTATTATTATCCGAAAAATAATGACTTCCCTGACTAAGAAAACAAAATACGAAAAACCAAGGAATTCACTACCTCTCTCTTTCCCATTAATTGAATGTAAATTATGTAATTTGCTCTAATCCTATGTTGTAATGATGCTATAAGCTACTGAAAATGAAGAAAAGCTGTGTTGTGTTATGTACACAAAACCAGTACCACTACCACCACTCCAATGGTCCACTTTGAGATCGGACTCCTAAGATTAAGACCAACAGCTTCGTTAGAAGAATTCTCAGACTCCTCCAGAGAACTTAGCTTGAAGTTGGGATTTGATCCATAAAGTGCCT
>JANKOE010000009.1:27630278-27647863 GCA_026284465.1 Erythroxylum citrifolium | reverse complement strand
GTAGTGCCAAGCACATTACAGATATATATATAGAAATAATATAGCAACTCTAGTGTTCAGAAACTAGAGTCCTAACAGTGGTCCGACCTGCCGGATACCAATTGAGGGAGAGACGATCCGTGGTTTAGGAGACCAGCGAAGTTTGAGAAGAAGTTGTAACTCACCTGGATGCCACCTAAGATGTCCGATAGAGTGGACGTGCTGGAAGCCCGTATGGCGCATTTGGAGGCTGGGATGGAAGAAATCCAGTCGTCCATGCGGATGGCGTTGGGAGAAATGCAGCGGACGTTGTTGATGGAAATGAGCAAAATGATGGGCAAAAGGCCAGAGGAAGGTCAGGGAAGTGGAGAGGCCTCAGGGAAGGGGGCGGCGATGGCTGATGAACGGCGACAACCAACTCCGATGGAACAATCCTTTGACACTATGGAGGAGTATAGGATGTCGGTAAGGAAGGTGGAGCTACCCATGTTCGATGGGTCTGACCCGACGGGTTGGATCACTCGGGCAGAGGTGTATTTCGAGGTGCATAATACCTCGGATGAGGTTAAGATAAAACTGGCCCTTTTGAGCATGGAGGGCTCAACGATCCACTGGTTTAATCTTCTCCGGGAAACAGAGGTGAACTTGGGCTGGGAGAAGTTCAAATGAGCTCTCATAGATCGCTATGGAGGGCGAAGGTTCGAAAACCCTTTTGAGGAGCTGTCGGATCTGAAGCAGACGGATTTGGTGGAAGAGTACATTGAGACGTTTGAGTTTATCTCTTCACAGGTTGGGCGGCTACCGGAGGAGCAGTTTATGGGGTATTTTATGAGTGGGCTACGGTCGGATATTCTGAGGAGGGTGAGAACTTTCGGACCGGTCAACAGACACTAGTTGATGACAATAGCTAGGGCAGTGGAGGAAGAGGTTAGCGGCGATGGAGGAGAGACCGAACATTTCAGCTCCCGAACGCGCGCATGGACTCCACACAGAGGGAATCCTTATAGGGGTAATGTTCGGGTCAACCCGACCTAGAGGGAGCCGGAACCTCCAGACTCGACGGGTTATGGGGGATATATGGGCGGCGTAGGGATTGGAAGGACCCGAGAACTCGCTGGGTCTCAACCCGATCTCCATACGCAACCCAGAACACTCACTCCACCAACGGCGACACCTCTCAGGCCATCAGAAGGTGATAGGAGGGGACTGACGGAGAGGAATAGGGGATTGCTTCATCTCTCGTACCACAAGCTCATGGATCGAAGGGCGAAGGGTCTTTGTTTCAGGTGCGGGGAGAGGTTACATCCCTTACACCAGTGTGCGGAAAAACAGCTGCGACTACTGATTTTGGACGACAATGAAACATTGACGGCAGACGGAGAAATTATCGCATTAGAAGCAGAAAACGGAGGAGGAGGGGGATATAACTATGGACGGCCGGACCCTGGTTCCTCACTTCAGCCTTGAGGACAAGGTTGCTCTTCAAGGAGGCGGTAATGTTAGGATCTTCAGGAGAGAGAAAGGGGATTATTCTAGAAGGAATTAGTTATAACCGTATGTACTAGGGAGGTTATAAAAAGGGGAGGAAAATAGAAGAGAGGATAGGCAGAAGAAAATAGTAAGAGTATAGACAGAGAGAATCAACATTCTCCCTGAGGAGCTTCTTCGGCTCTGGTTAGGAGCTTTTAAGCTCTGGTATAGGAGGTGATCCACGGATTCATCTTGTAGTTTCAGTGTCGAACACTGACTATTATCAATAATATACAAATCTATAGCCTATTGGTTTAGAGGTTCCTAACATATGTCATGTGTGCTTTGAGTTGCAAATAGAAAGTCGAACGTTTTAACAACTGGGAGTTTTCAAGGCCATGCAAATTAGGTGATTTAAATTTTTTTTGGACATTGTGTTCATTTTTTGTTTCTCCGGATTACCATTCAAACAAAGGCCATTCAAATTCAAAATTATGGTCAAGTAAAACCTAAGGAACAGTTGGATTTATGGAAGCTTTTTGTGGCATCTGAAATTAGGTTAACCTCATTTTGTGTATCAATCATTTACTAAGTCTTCTTAAAGGTATATTGCTATTGATGTGTGACAACATGCTCTGTGTCTTTACGTTTGATATCTTTTCTGAAGGGTAACCATGACTAACATAAGTTTGTTATCATTGTATGAGAGCGGTGCAACTGGAACTTGAGACTTCTTAGTCGCCTATGGCTTTGATACTGTGTCAAAAACCATCCAAGCCAAAAGTTTAAGCTAATGGGTGAGACCCATAAATGGATAATTTATTATCATAAATATTGCGAACTATGAGATTGATTACAATTTGGAACTTCTCTGGAAAATCTAAACATGCAGTTGGAGGTTGATGGATACAAATGGGTGTTTTCAAGATCTGGTTTCTTTCATCAGCACGTCAAGTGTCTTTTCTGTATAATGTCGTCATGTTAGCACGTAGAGAAATTGTATAATGCTATAATCACTTAAAATTCAGTACTCTGTCATACAGAAAAGATAAAAAGGAAAAAGAAATGTTCATTAACTTTGAACCTTTTGGGCAATTTCAATTTTGCAAGTTGTTGTTCTGATTATTAGTTCATTATGCTATATGCTGCGACAATTTGAATCCAAGAGTATATCTATCGGTCTGAAAATTCTTATAGAATGATGAGTAATAAACTAGTACATTTATGTTTAGCCTTCCATGAATGTTTTAGGTGGCTAAGGTTATTGAAGTTGCTCCAATCCGTGTATATGAAGTTACAACATTTTATTCAATGTTCAACAGATCACCGGTGAGAAAATCTGATCTTTGTATTTTTTTTGGGATACATTAAAAAAGCAGTGCCCTTTAAATTTTGACTCCACTATATATTGCAATTTGTAATCATATTGGTTGCATTTTAGCTATATTAAGCTTCTTGGTTTGTCAGGTGGGCAAGTACCATCTACTGGTTTGTGGAACAACTCCTTGTATGATACGCGGCTCACGAGACATTGAAGATGCATTACTTAAACACCTGGGAGTAAAGCGTAATGGTAGGTTATAAAAATTTGTCGTAGTGCAGTACATGTTAAGATTTTGAACGTTGAAATATTCTTGAGGACTGTACGGCTTAGTTACATTATACTATATGCAGAAGTGACAAAGGACGGCCTTTTTTCTGTTGGAGAAATGGAATGCATGGTAAGTCTTTACCTTGCTTGAATCCTCCCGATGTTCAAAGTTTAAGAATTAGTAAAATGATGCACAATAATGACCCATTTTTGCTTCTTACTATTGCTGCTTGTCCTAAGGGAGGCAAATCCTAGGTAGATCTGCTGATACAAAGAATTTGAAAAAGAAGGGGAGCAGGGTGTGGAAAGTTGTCAAATAGGCTTCAATTTTGAAATGAAATAGAGGGATTAATTGGCATTGTTCTATTTAAGCTAGCATCATTCTTCACATGAGGCCCTGGATGAGCTGTTACCCAATCGTTATTTTAAAACTTAAAAGAGTTCTCAGACAAGACCTACAAAGGTCCATTTACTTAACAGCAAGGCGTCATAGCAGTTATATGAGGCTTGAACTTGAATCCTGAAGTACCATGTAAATGTGATTGGTATTAAAGGATGGGGAGTCTTAGCTTCCATCCTGATTAGTTCTGGGGATGGAAATCAAGGAGTGAAGCTTAAGGCCAAAAATTAGGTGCCTTGAAGTGCCTTTTGGTGATTGATCAGTGCATTGTTTGATGCTGTCATTGATTTTGTACAGGGATGTTGCGTGAATGCTCCCATGATTACAGTTGCCGATTACTCCAATGGATCTGAAGGATACACTTACAACTATTATGTGGGTCCTGCGATAACAGCTTGATTCTGGATAAGTAATTGTGAAGTTCAACTGCTAGATGTCCAGAGGAATTTTATTTTGGTCTTTGCTCTTGATTGCAGGAAGATGTAACTCCAAAACGAGTTATTGAGATAGTTGAAATCTTAAGAAAGGGAGAAAAGCTACCGGTAGGGCTACTAGACCAGGATTTTTTAAAGATATTATTTCTTTCGTGTCTTCCTATTAAGTTTTGGTGACCGTGTTTTTATGACTTGACTCTTCCGTCTTTCAGCCTGGGACACAAAATTCTAGGCGCATTAAGAGTGGACCAGAAGGAGGCAACACTACACTGCTCAGTGATCCAAAACCTCCTCCTTCCCGTGACCTTGATGCCTGCTAAGTTATGGTAATTGTCGTCTCCCAATAATGCAAAAGAACTGGTTGTATCAGCTTCGTTTGAGTCTCTCTTGTTGTTCCTCGTCAATCTTAATGATATTTTGTATTTTCTGCCAGCATAATTTCTGGTATAAAATCAATTTCATAAAACACCCTAATTTTGGTATCAAAGCTTATGGTTTTGCACACGTGCATTTAATCTGCATACTGGAATCGGAAAATGCATGTTCAATTTTATTGTTGGAGTAAACATTTATTTACAAAATTCATTCATTTGCTATTTTGTAGAAAAATAATCATAGATTGTTGAATTTTTCTGAGGCTTGCATCAATTTGTAGTCCCATTCAACCTCTTGCTAGGCAATACATTCCCCTGAGGCATTTGTCTATCTGTGATGTGTGTATGGATCCGTTAGTATTTATTTGTGCATGTCTCCGTGCGAACGGTACCTTTGTTCTTGAATTCGGGATGGGAATCAGGGTTTGCAAAAGGCATTTTGTAAAGATGGGAGGACTCTATTCTTATACTGATCTGGTAGAAGTTCGAGAGATTCTGATTTCTGACGTGGCATGTGGCTCTTCATCCTCCATAAACAGTGTAAAGCTTTTGCTTTTCTGATGGGAAAAATAAAGTCAACTTTTACTGTCTTGACCTATAACCCACTCGTCTCGTGTGGATGATATTGTCACTCTATTAATGTAATTGGGATTCACCGACAGAGTCTGAAATTGAGGACGTTAAGACTATGAGCGCAAGATGTCCGAAGTGGTGACAGGTTGTTGAGGTTGCTGTTTTAGTTGTAATTCACCAGACTTATTCCCATCATTACATTAGTGACCAAATGAAGGTTCATCATACATTACGTTAGTGAGTAGTCTAGTGACCCGAAAACAGAAATAAAAGAACAGCACGAAAGACAGAGAGCGTGCGTTTTCCTTTTCTTCCCCACTATAACGTGTCCCTTTCAAGTAGGCCCAAACTTTAATCAGTTTTAGTCCCTTAAGCAGAGGTAGGAGGGGGTATAAAATTTAGTCAGATGCTACTGTGTTCGAGTCCATAGAAATTTCGACATCTTAATAATCAAGCGTCTAATTCAACTACTTTTGCTGCTGCAGAAACAATTTCTGCAGAAGCAATCATCCTATTGTGGAAAAAGTGCCCCAAATTCCCTCTCTCTCGATTTGACCCGTCCCCAATAATGATTTGTCTGTATGAAAAAGAGGTCAAACTACTTTTTATGAACACCACATCCCCAGTCCCTACCCTAAAGCAAAAGCAAGGAACTATTACTATTATTTTCTGTTGGACTACAACAACCACAGCCAACCAACGCTATCCATTCTTCCCCCCTTTTTCCTTGCCTTTCCTTTTCCCCTAAAATACTCTTCCAACACATATTATTTAGAAACATTTGATAAAAACTAGTCGATATAATCCCCTTTTACAAGGTCCCACGCCAAAACCCACTACAAAAAGATTAGAGAGCCCCCCACTAAGAAAGCGCTTACCATCATTTTCCACTACCCCTATCACTGAAAACAAAACAAAGGAAGCACAGCAAGTGAGAGCTTTGACAATTCTTCCGCATCCGGAACTTTGGCAAAGACATAAACCGCCTGCTTGCATTTCTTTTTGGCATTGACATGGAACCCTGTTTTCTCCCAAAACTAAAAGCTGGAAAGCAAAGGAAAGGGGAAATATATATATATATATAAGTAACTATTATGGCATCTGACTTTGATTGCAATTTTGAAAACTAAGCCAACATCTACTTGTGGGAGTTGGGACATGACAAACAACATGAGGGGCCCAAAGCATTTTGGTGACTTTTTGGATGCTTACCCTCCTTTCTAGAGTCTATGAAGGGTTATTAGTTTCTGGTTTCACAACAGTGGAGGCATCCGGTGGCTGTGTGTGGTAAATTGCAGAGGCTAATGAAATGGGCATGATGCAAAGAGCCTTTGATTGAAGAAACTGCATCGCTGCTCCTACATTTTCTTCCATGAGCTTTGCTACCTGTCGCTCTGTTCCATCATTTGACCACTTCTCCCAGGCTGGTTGGTTTCTTCCACCTTCACCAGTTTCATCCTAATATAGAGGATGCAAAGCTTAGCTAACCTAGTTAAAGGCACTGAAAATGATTATTATTCACCATAAACCTAACCTCAACTGATGACAGGGGGATGTCTGTTACAAGCGGTGCAACCGCACCAGCTCCGCCAATTCTACTCATGCTTAATACCTGGTTAAGCAATCATAACAATTTATTAAATACAACAACAGAGTGTACGATAATGGACACCTCCATTTCACGATGAAAAGGGTACATAAAATATCCAAAAGATACACCATGTTTATCGCACAGAGCATTTGTTTATTTTCTATGCTAGCATTTAGATGTGTGCACATAGACATAGGATATAATACCAATCAACTCTGTTTCAACCACACCAGTTTAGTATGTCATCTATAATGTGGACCCTCATTTCGACATTTCCTAATATTTGGAGCATCCGAACCTGCCAGGGTATAAACCCAGTTCCCTTCTTTCTCTGTACAATGATGCTTGACCAAGTATCTACCAGTAAAGGCTGAAGAGCTGAGTTTATAGACTAAAGCTCAAAGGTGCGCATCACTGAGATGAAAGCAGCGCCAAGCATATCAAATTATGAAATTTCATAATTGGTGTGAAAGGTCATAACTAATTATTCTAAACTAGTACAACTTGATATTTTGGCATAAAAGTCCTCTAGGATTGGACGAAAGAATGACTTTTACCAACACCATCCATAGGTGAGGCAATTATTTGAAAATTGACTGTGCTTCAACATAAACTAACAAAAAACCTGGAATATGAAATAAACATTTATGGTTCATATTTTCATTAAAAAAAACTATGTTTCATACAGTGAAGCAAACTATATTCTTCTTTCAAGTATCCATGGCCATGAAGCATTATGCATCATTCACGGCCATGAAGAGAGTTAAGAGATTCCACTGATACTTTCCAAACAAGAGAATAGTAAGATCCAACTTAAAGATAACCAGCTGACGTGTACCTTTACTTGGAGCCTTAGAAACTTCACATAATCCACAATTTCATCAAGCATGGCCGCTCTGTCAGTCTGCCACCCAAAAGAAGAAACATCCATCAATACACAAAAGTCTGTAAGAAATCAACCAAATACCACTTATCATAGTGTCATCTTCCTAGAACATTGGAGTCATTACCCATCAACACTAAAAATAAGTCACCAACAATTTTCAATGATACGAAAAGCTCAAGCTTGGAATTATCATAATCATTAGCATAATTAGTAGAACTGCTTAGGTCAATTTTCATAACTCAAGGCTACTAACGGATCAACAGGTTGCACAAAACAAAAACAAAAAAAATAAAGAAAATTATAAAAATGAGTCAAATTCTGCACAACAAATGCAATTAACATCATTTTTAGTTGGTAGAAAAACCACACATGTAAAAGAGAAAGTTAAGAGTTATCTTGCCAGAACAACAACAAAAATTCAATAATTGTAATCTCGCTTAACAGTTGCCAAAAGGGTACAATGGAATTGGTCAAACCCATCGAATTTCACATGTTAATATCTTGAAGTAATGTTCATGGACTTTCCAACAGCAAAAGGTCATCAATTGATTACTGCATCCATAGCTAGACACAAGTTCTGACACATTTAAAACTAGTTGTTTCCCAGAACACTAACCGAAGGAGCATAAAACGAAATGATGCCTATCTCATTATTAAGATAAGTTGATTCTCCCAATAAGGGCAATTACGAAAATAATGTTTCTACAAACAGGCAAATTATTTTAAATGGAAGTAAGAGACAACTTTATCTATAACCATTAGACAGTAAATGGTCAGCAGACCAGCTTATCTGAATATCTTGGAAGCAACATCCAGTTTTTACAGATATATATGGACTCAGCTCAAATGAAGGCCCTCAACCATACCTTCCCTAACAACAAGAAGAATGTTTCAGTTAACATGTCATATGCCATGATTTGGGATTTCATGCTTCAAGCATGATGAAATAATACCAAAATCATCCTTGCATTAAATTTTCTCCTTTTTTGTCATTTTTCCCTATTTGGAGGCACTAGAGCTTCAGGGAAAGAACTTTCAGTGTTGTGTCACCTCAACTATCATAAACTCATACACATTTGAAAAATGAAGTTCAGGAAGGGAATCAACATCAAATTAACATTAAGTAAATTAATCAGAGATTTCATATTACCCACCATGAACTTTTTTCTTCCCAAGGTTGGAGTCATAACAACCAAAATTCAGAAAGCTGTTATGTACAATACAAAAACATAAATGAACCTTGCAAAGGATACCTGACCTTATTAACACTAGGAACCAGCTCTTGCAATGCCCTGATTCTTTCTGCGATGCGCTCCCTGCGCAACTGATAAAATGGTAACATTTAAGGATTATGCACGGACTCTAGGGAAGAATGAAATTATAAGAGCAGAAACTAATGTGCCAAAGGGACTTCAAAGCTAAGTAAAAGCTTGAGATTTATAACTTCATTTTCCTAAATACAAGTAAGAAAGGTAACTACATAATTTAGAATCTAATTTTAGCAATGCTAATCTAGAACCACACAATTTCATGTTGGCCACAATATAAAAAGTAGATTGAGCATTGCTTTTTCTACTACCTGCAACTTCAAACTGTCCCTCCAGGCAACTCTAGAGAAGCAAGTTGACATGTCTAAACTTCCGTATTGGAGATGATCATAGTAGATATCATAAGACAATAGTCAAAAGAGAGCTTGTTGTCATGTTTGGTTGGTTTTTTTATATCCACAGAATTGTGAATCACACTTGCATTCATTCATAAGTATGTTTATTCTTCATAGTTGATATTTGTGAGAAAATACTATATTACAACATACCCGCTCAGCAATGCTGTGTGGATCTGTGGCTTGTCCTCGTCTAGCTCGTACTCTTGGACGCATTGCTGGTGGATGTGGAGCAGTGCCAACAGTGGGTGTTGGTTGACCATGAAAAACCTGCAGAAAGATAAAGCATCATAGCATCATCAACAATTACTAGTGATTAGTAAACACTACTATGCACTCCAATCTGCACAACCCAATCTCATAAACCATAAAAAAGAAAACTGAAGATAGAAAATCCTGAAAAATTAGCTAGGCATACTTTTAGCTATCTACATAAAAAGTAACAGATATTTTTAATTTATGTTGATGTCAATAATACCAAAATAAGAGAAGCCAATGTTGGACCCTGACAATGTCACAACATTATCCTGGTGTACTAGCATCCCATGAATAGATGGCATGATAACTAGATCACTACAATGGGAACTTCAAACATCAACGTAAGCATAGACATCAATTATTGTGCTCATTGACATTATAGGCCGCTTGTCGGAGAGTGTTAGGTCAACACAACCAATCATGTGTAGCAACCATTTATCAAAAAAGGTTAAACTAGAGCTCTTGCATGAAACACATGAACCCTAAGAAACTGACATGCAATAAGGGTGTTACATAGAATCAAATAATTCTAAGATATGAATGTACAAGATGATGGCATTTTCCTCTTGATTTGTTCTAAGGAAACAAGATATTCATTATCTTGAGGGATTCAATTCTAAATGTCTTCAGCTTTGAATTCACCTTCAACATATGTTCTCCATCTTTCAAGGCAATGCATGAAAGATTGCATAACAAATTTAAGCCCAAAGGCTGAATACACTAAATAAACTAATTTGACGAACTCAAGAATTTGACTTCTTAACATGACATTTTCGGACAGCAAGTTTATCTTATCAGCCAGTTATGACGTCAACCCAAAAGAAGTCTGATATTTTGATGAGAGGCCAAAATTTGCTATTTTTACAAGAACCGCCACTTCAGGTATCACTACTAACCAACTAGAGGTAACCAAATAAGCATTATCTCAAACCCAAGTGAGAACATTCATACATCAGCATTTGCACATGAAGATTAGTATCCTGCGTCCTAACAACTAACCGACAAGAGCTTCTTTGATTTTTTTTCTGCTTCAAGCACAAATCTTGGAACCTTACAACATAAATTCCAAATTCAGTGCCTTTTCATCCTTTCTGTACGAAACTTATTTCCCTCCTCTCCTTCAGCTATCACAAACCTAGGAAGATGTTAACTTCCTTCAGCAAGTATGCTCTGAAATCAGGCATTGACTGGCAACTGGAAAAAAGAAACCTAGGAACAATATTCAACACACACTCAAAGTTCAAAGTAAGAACATCCAATCCCAAAAGTGAACAAAGAACAATCTATTCTAACATCAAATAACATTTGATGCTCAAAACCCTTAAATTGTCAAATGAATCGTATGAATGCCACTTACAGCTACAGCCCTGAGGTGGATTTCCGTATCTCGTGTTTAGACAAATTACTAAGAATTGCTCAAGCAAACTGTTTCCTTTCACTATTTTCGTCCATTTTCCTAGCAAACAAACAACTGAAATCTCAAAAATTACCGTAAACTTTACTCACATTATTGACAGCACCACCTCTTCCGTCAACAACATCATCGCGAAACCGCTTCCCGCTTCCAGAAGCTTCCTCCGGTTTCATAAAGCCCCCCTTCCCCTGCTCCAAGCTCAGACCCAGAGGAAAACCGTGAAACGCTGGGCCTCCGGCACCAGCGAGGGAGGAGATGTGCGAGGCAGAGGGGTCGCCGGAACTGAGCTGAAGCATCATAGATGCTTGAGCCTGGGAAGGCAAGGAGGCGTCTGCGGGGACGAGACCGGCTTCTCCGGCAGCGAAATTGGGAAGGCCGAGGATTTCCTGGAGGAAATCGTCGGTGGGAGGATCAGAGGGGTTATTAGCCATGAAGAAGAAGAAGAAGAAGAAGAAGAGTGAAATTGGGATCCAAAACTACTACTAACTACTACATATCATATGCATGCACCCAAATCAATAGCTTTTGGTGAAATTAGCTTTCAAAGTTTCAGCTTTTGGGCATTTGCTTTCTTAACGAGTGTGAGTGAGACTGAGTAGAGAAAGGCAAGCAAAGATACACGGAGAGGACGAAAAGGCTGCTTTAAAATGTCCTCCTTTTTCTTAAAGCCCTCTCTTTTCTCCTTATTTACAATTGAACCATTTTCTTTCTCCTTTATTTTTATATGTATATTTAAGGGCTTATTAATCTATTATCGTCACCGTTCCCGAGCCACTGTGTAGGTGTGGGATTATCGGCTACTTTGAGTTTTAAGCCCAAATAGAGTTAAAACCTTGGGTTGGATTTGACAGTAATGAAGTTCGAGTTTTGAGAAAGAAGTCATTTTAAAATTCGTGAGGGAGAGCTTCGTCACCTCACAAAGGTCCTATTTGGCTTGAATCCAGACTAATCGGTTGCTTACGTGACACCTAATATTGGGTGGCTGGACCCAAAAAAAAAAAAAAAAAAAGACAGTAATTGAGAGGCTCTCCGCATTTGCTTTCTCAACACAAACTTTGGAAGTGGTAATTGGATTTTCGAAAACAGCAAATAAAATACTAGAAAGTCCTTCATTGGCCATGGAAGAAACAATACTCCAGACCAACAAACAAAATAATATCATTTCCAGGAGACCACCACCCCCCGAGCCACAGCCCACAGAACCAGGATTTGAGATAGAGATTCTTCCAGGTTCATGATGAATGGCTTCAAAGTCAATCCATTGTCTCCTCAAGTTTCTTGTTCACCTAAAGTTACAAACACCTCCGTTACATAAGAATAAGTTGGGCCGGGCCAAAGACTAGGCCCAATCAAAAGTTTTTATTTTTAAATTAAAAATACAAAATGACAAAAGACGTCCTTTTTACGAAAGCCTTAAGCTATAAAATTTGAAAATAAAGCTTGAGCATGCTAATTTCAGACTGGATGCGATCGAGTCAGGCCAGGCCGAATCAAGCCCAGATTTGGTGTCATCTCTATTTGTGACAACAGCAAGAGACCAACATTAGTTTATACTTTGCAAATCAATTGTTCAATGTTATGTATAATAATATTATTTTAATTAATAAAAGCATTTTTGTTTTTATGTATTTTATTAATTATTTTTTATATTTTAATATTAAAGGTAAAATTCTTAGAACAACTACTATGCACCTGAAATTATATGAGATCATAATTTTAATATTTATTTTGTATTTATGTGTTATTCTTAAATTATTCATCGTTATACTTTCATCAAGATGAAATATTGATGGAACGATAAAACTTGCACATATTATATTTCTTTCTTACAAAAAAATAATTGATCTTATAAATTAAAGTACTGAAATATTTAAATAAACATGTGAGTATGTATTAGAGAATAAGTTAATTTAACTGACCTGATTATGAGGACCCAAAATGGAATATTACTTATGTGTCTATAAATTTTGTCATTGTGTGATCCTTAAACTTTAGATTACCAAAGTATCTCATGTGAGAATTAATATGTTTTGATACTATTTATGACACCTTTTATTTAAGATAGCTTAATAAGTAGTACTTTGATATAGTAGTCATATAGAGATAGTTGAGTAAGTTAACAAATGATTTGTCACTCTAAAGTAATTAGGAAGAATCTTTCATTATTTTTTTTGAGAAATTAAAAAATTTTATTGAGAAAAATAAGGTAACAAAATGGCATATGGTCTATGAATCATGGCAGAGCATGACAAAATGGGCGCTGGAGACCAGAAGCTAAACAAATAAGAGACAAAATGAACTGAAGCCTAAGCAACGTCGTTTGGGCGTTAGAATTTAAGAGCCAAAAAACGATTGAGTTCCACATCATTGTGAGCCTTTCCTCAGCTAGGGTAAAACTACCTCCACCTTTCACGATGTTTCAAAATAACTTTCCCCAATTCGGCTAGTCGATGGCGATTCAGCAGACGTAGAGGAAATGGGTGAACTAACGTGGTGTATCGATTCCTCCAAGAGTGAAATGTCCAGGTAAAGAGCTGTGACACTAATAGAAAGTATGATTTGGGGACAAATCGATGATCTTCATTATGATTTGTAGGTGTATAGATGTGCGTTATCCATGCATGCCGTCTGGGCAGGAAGGATCTATCTGCCTAAGGTGCTCAGGATTTCAGATCTGCAGGACGTCTACTATTTGAGTTCTAAAGGAGGCGAGCCAAACCGGGTAAGTCGTTTGTCTTGAATAAGTCATAGTAGATGGTTTCCCTTCAGAAGGGAGAGATCAAATCTGTGAGCCTGAGGTATAATCTAGTTTCTGCATAGACTTGTGAGATGGTCTGAGATGTAAACTAGTTTCTGCATAGTCTTGTGTGAAAAACACCTTCTGGGATTTAGAGTCTCCAGATGTAGGCTAGTCTCCCACTGCAACTTAGATGAAACTGATTGACAATCAGTTGTTCTATAATCTTTGTAGTAGTGATCTCTGTGAGGGAGTTCATCGAAGTTGTCTGGTTCAAAAATCTTCTGTTATTTCTTTCTTGCCAAACATTCTAGACACATATAGTCATTGAGAGAAGTACTATGACTTTGTCATGTTTCGATAGGGACATATTAGGAATTTCCTGCATAATGTCTTGGAGTCTCCAGGCAGTGAGGTCAGGGGCACTGAGGTAGAGACTGTGAACCAAAGGGTTCTGAAAAATCCACACTCAAAGAAGAGGTGGTCTCTGGTTTCATCTTCAAGGTGACAGAAGACACAATGCTTAGGAGAGGTCAAGAAAGTGAGTCTATCCATACTACTCAGCCTATTTCTCATTGCCAACCAGAGCAGGAAGCTCACATTAGGTCTGAGTGCAGTATTCCAAACCAGAGTGGCCCATTCAACCTTATTAGTAGTGATTTAAGGAATTCTTTAGCAAGACTGAATTGAGATTTAAAAAAAGTACTTTCAAACATAAATTTTAAATTAACTACTAATTAATAAGAACAAATATGATTGGCGTTAAAAGATTAGATTCATAATTTATGTCTAATTAGAATATTAGATGACAAAATGGTTAAATTATACATTATAATCATGCATGGACAAGTTAAGTTAAACCACTTTCACATTCCTAATTAATGTTTGGGTGGACATAACATATTGTTAGACGTCAAATTTGATTTATGATTGTAAAATTATTTAATTGAATAATTAAATATAAATTAAAAGGTTTTTAATTTATCTAATTCTTTATTGTGAATTATATTTATAATTTATAATTTATAATTGTTGCCATCATATTAGAAACCTAATGAATTATACATAAAAGAGCAATTAAAAAAGAAAAATCAATTTAAATTAAGTCAGACTTAATTGTGAAATTTGAAAAACTTTAGAGATTAAGTAATTTAATGGCTAGCACTACAAGTTGAGAATCAGTAAAGATACTCCCCACATGTTGCATGTTGTTAACCGTCCAAATAAGAGCCTATCGAACAACTAAGGCCTTCGTCACTAACGCTGAGTGTAGACTATCAAACAATCCAGAAATTGCATGTTAAAAGAGGCCTTCAAGGCTCTCATTGATAAAGCCAAAACCCAATGTTCCCATACTCTGAAATCGTGCCCCGTCAACGAAAATAGGCCATTCATCCAAGCTATCTGCTGCACTTTATCTTCTCCCAGCAGTTATAAAATGATTGGCTGCTGAGCCTCTATTGCCATTGGAGGACAAAAGCTATTACTGTCGTTTTTGTTCTTGCGCCAAATCACATTTATGTAGGTGATCCATTGCAAGTTGTCAAGGATTAATCGACGAGGAAATGTGGGAGCTCATGAACATGCTAGAGTGTCTTGCAATTTCTTTCGTTTGAAAGTTCGGGTGTCTGTCCCACCTTGTTTAACTCATTTATATGATTAATGGAAATTTCCTTTACCTTTCAAAAAAAATATGAAATATTTAATTTTAATTAAAGTCTAACGCTAATTTAATTTTATTAATTAGAGCTAGATTTTAATTACGATTAGGAAGTTTAATTTTGACAAGGATGAAACTATTTTGTCTTTCTCTTTAAATAGGAGGAAGGAATAAAGAAGTTAGCACTCCTGCCTTCTCCTCTCAAAGTTAACTTCCTTTTCTCTGCTCTATATATATTATTAGAGGTTGGATACATAAACAGCTTATGGTTAACACATAAAAAAGAAAATTTTATAATAATTTGAATCATGTAGGATTTAATTGCCTTTTATGAAATTCAATTATTAAGATCCAATAAGGAATCTATATTAAAAAAATGTTTATGTTGTGCGCGCTCAAATTTACTTGACTAATAATGAATTGATAAGATTAAAGCTTAAAAAATATGTATTTGCCTAATATTGATTAGGGTTTGTTTTAATTTTATCAAAACTAAAACCAAATATTAGATGCTCCTTTGTTTAGGTTTTCTGGAAAAATGCATACCTCCCTAGTATGCTTTGTTTTTATTTCTAAACGTCTAAAATCGCATGCCTCCCCTGTTTTATGTTTTTTTTACATTTAATGGCCTAAGAAATTTTCCATGTTTGTTCCATATTTGAAACAACATTGCCTGCTCCTTCCTAATTTTGTTTTCCTTCTAGAATTGTTTTATCACATGCTTCAACTTGGATTTAAGTTTTCGAAAATGCCATTGATTTTGATTGAGTTTTGGAAAATTAAGATACATGTCCCCCCTAGCCTTAGTTTTTTGTGTGAAGTTTTTAATTCTGAATCAAGAGTAAGCGTCAGAGATGCTTCATGCGTCCCTGATGCCATCAACGATGCTAATGAACATCATTGATGAACGCCACACTAACGTCACTAGTCGCCATTCTTCTTCGTCACCAATGGTGACTGTCATAGCTGGCAAAAACCTCTGGCGCAACGAAGATGAATCCTAAAGAAGAAGCACCAACTTGAGGAGCTCAGGGAGTGGTTAGAGGCAGAAGGAACACGAGAGGCAGCGACAAGAGTGAAAGCAGAGGGGTGACAAGAAAACCTAGATAGTGGAAAACAATGGAGTGCATGTCTGGCGTCTAACTTAGTATAACTTAGTCAAACGTGTACACATGCGCCAGTTAACAACAGGACATTGAATGTTGCACAAGCCTCACAAAAAAGTTCTGGTGCGCATTAGATAGTCGCTACTCATTTTTTATTTTTTGTGTGCTTTAAGCCTTATTTTTAATTAAATTGGCTTAATTAAGATTAAATTGGTTTAAATTACTAATGAATATAGAAAAGTATTTTCTAACTGTCATCAAAATGGTTATTTTATTAGGAATAATTTTAAATTTTAGTTTAATTTTTTAAGAGTTGAATTATTAAATTAAATTAGTTATCAAATCAATAATTATAGTGCCATAAAAGTTTTAAAGGATTTTCTTTCATAAATTGATTATGTTAAAATAATTAATATAATAAAAATATCAATTTTCATGAGACCTAAACTTTAAAAAATTTAATCCCTCAATTAAATACTAAGTACATGTTAAGAACATGATCGCTATGTTCCATTGCTTAAGAATAAAAGTAGAATTCTGTTTATTGTAAGGTTTATTGAGTTATTTAAGAATCCTTTAATTCAAATATATTTTATCTTAAATTAATAAATTCTACTTATCTAATTTTTTATATTTGGATGAGTGACTCAAAATCATGTGAATTTAGAGCTTGGATTAGGAATAATATGTATGATATATTTTGACAAAGAGTAGTCACCAAACGAATTTAGGAGCTACATAAGATGTGACTAATAAGAAATTTAGCTACCTAATTTAAATTGAGTTATTTATTGATTGACTCGAGATCAACTTAGTTTGAATATGATCTTAGCCCACTATGAAATTATTTGATAATTTCTCAATTTAATAATGAAGCCTATCATTTTTAATAAAATAATAGGAGTAACTAAATATTTATCGAAGTCCTTATTTTATTTGGTTTTGTCACATAAACTAATACTTGCTCGTTTATGTCTTTAGTTGTTATAAAAGATGAGTACCATTCTATCCTTAAGAAGCATTACGAAAGATAACAAGCATATTAGACTCAATTTCTTATATTTATTTCATAACTTGAGAATTGGTCTAAAGTAAAAAAAAACTATATATTCTTACCATTGTTTTTTATCAAAGCCTAGTTTGGATGTAATTGATAAAGTTTGGGAGAGATATCAACATTCTATTAATGATGTTGAACAAGTTATATATATGATGTTGGTTAGTTTGTCTCATGAGCTCCAGAGGTAGCATGAGAATATGAATGGTCTTACCATAATTTTGTAGGAAAATCCCGGGAGGTACATCACATGTACCAGGTGCGGAAAACAAAATTTTTTGTTACCGGGACTCTCCCGAACCCAGGATCCAGGTGTCGGTATGAAGACATCAACCTAACAGCCAATAGAGACTGTCTCTAAAGGTGATCCACGCAGAGATCAGAAAACCTAA
>JANKOE010000009.1:27495508-27514939 GCA_026284465.1 Erythroxylum citrifolium | reverse complement strand
CGTGGATACCTTTAGAGATAGTCTCTATTGGCTATTCAGGTTTGATTCTTCATACCGACACCTGGATCCTGGCTTTCAGGAAGGTTCCGGTAACTAAATTTTTGTTTTTCCGCTGCTGGAGCATGTGATGTTCCTCCCGGGATTTTCCTACAAAAGCCAACATACGTTGTGTTACAACTGGCTGATAGATCATTTAGGCATCCAGTGGGGATTATAGAAGACATCTTGGTCCAGGTCAAGGGTTTGATTTTTCCAGCTGATTTCGATGTACTTGACATGTCTTCTGAAGTTGTGCAGGATACTTCCTTGATTCTCGGTCGACCCTTCTTAAAGGCTGCTAGTACCATGATTAGCATGAAGGAAGGTAAGCTCACTATGGAGGTAGGAGCTCAACAGGTGAGCTTTAATATGTATAAAGCTATGAAACACCCCCATGAGTGCTATCCACTCCTAGGAGTGAACATGCTTGATGTTGTTGTTGATGATGCATGTATTGAGTTTGAACGGGCAATGAACCTATTGACTAATGATTCCTTGGAGAAAGTATTTTTTGATGATGTTTCAGGTGAACTGTGGAGTGTGGATGTTAGCACTGAAGTGGGAAGTAGTCGAGTTAGCTCACCACAGTATGGCTATGAGACAAATGTCCCCTAGGAGCTGAAGTATCCACCATAAGCAACAGGTTGTTTCTCTTCTTTCACTTACAATGTACTTCTGCTTTATGATTGAAAATGAGATGACATTGTTATGCATGAGTATGTTGACTAAGTGTGGGGGAGAAACTTAATCAGTAGGATTAGGTTTAGTTTTTAGTCGGACTTACGTTTAATTGTTCTGTTTCAATAATTCATCCTCCCTTTGAATTCTATATTTTAGTGGATGTATGACACATCTCTTATGATAAAGGAAATTGGTGTAGATGGTGGATTGCATGTTGTTTTGTGTTGGTTAAAGACTTGCAAATGAGCTGAGTATCAGTTAGAATTTGTCACGTCTTTTCTCTTTTGTGCTTCGGGAAAAATTCGTCATGGCATGGTACATTTCGCCGCGGCGAGCTCACACAATGCCTATCAAGCAAATTCGCCATGGTGTGAATCCAATTTTTCGCCGCAGTGAACAGTTGTATGCAGCCCTTGCCGCGGCGTACATTAATTCTTTTGCTACGGTCCCTCGTGAATTTCTCTTTTACTCTTGATGTTCCTTTAATCTTTCATCTACCCTCTATCTTTTTTGTCATTTCCTACCCCCTTCCTTCTAAACTTACCGCCCCCTTCTCCCTCTTTCATTTTCATCTCTTTCACTCAAACTTCGTCGCAGCTAATCCGAGTGAACTTGCGCCATTTCTTTTCGTGCTCAGTCTCCTCTAGCAAGCTTTTGTGCGTAGTTTGTGTTCGCTTCGTACTCCACCTTCTTCGTAAGTTCTCCCTCCTTCGTTTCGTTTTTGTTCGCTTATGTTTCTGACAACTAGGGTTAGTTCGCCGCGGCATGGCAGACTGACATTCTTCACCGTGGTGAAGAACCTGTTTTCGCTGCAGTGTGGGAAGTACAGTTTTTGTCGCGGTGACAAACCTATTTCTCCACGACGAGCTCACAAATGTTAATATTTTTGGTGAATTTGTTTAATCCTTGTGTTTATTTTTTCTTGTTTTCTGCAGGAATATGCCTCGAACTAAGAACCCTACCTGTCCTACCTCCTCTAGCTCCTCCCAATCCTCTCTTCCATCCCACTCAACCACTCATTATCCTCATCCAGCTGATTCCGAATATAACGACCTAGCCGAGAAGATCGACACTAGGCCATTCATTAAGGAGCGCCCCTTTCTCTTGACCCCACACAATAATCCTTTTGTCCGCCAACTCGTAAACTCCCACCTTATAAGATTAGTTCAACCTAGGGATCAAGGCAATGAAAAATTTTTCCACCATTTTTATACATATGCCCGCCTTCACAACACCATGGAAATTAATTTTCGGAGTGTCACTGTCCCTACCGCCTTCACCACTGCCTGCATCCGCGAACACTATAACCTTCCTCCTATCTTCCGCTGCCACTTCGAGCAATTAATCCACCATTATCCCTAGGACGATGTCCTTCGTACCCTTTGTGCTGAGGGTGCCCTATGGCATCAACCCCACATTTATCAATGCTACCTCAACCGTTCTGATCTCCGCCTGATGCTCATCCTTGGCTGCATTTAGTGAGCAACAACATCCTTCCTACCACCCACCTTATGTTCGTAACTAAACAACAAGCCCTTTATTTTTACCTTCTCATAACTGGTCACCCGGTCGACATAGCTCATGCCATTGCCTCTACTGTTGGCCTCTGAATTCTTTTCTTATTGAATAAGCATGATTTCAATTTATTTTTGAGGTTTTGATTTATTAATTGCTTTTGGTTAGAGTCTAATTAGCATGTCAATGATTGGAGGATTTATTGCTTAGATTGATGGAATTAGAAGTTTTAAATGGAGAAATTAAGTTTAAGTTAGAGTATAGTATGGTGTTGGTTAAATTGAAGGAATAAGAATGTATAAGGGCAAAATGGGAAGATCACTTAAGGTTAAAAAGCTATAAGGCTTACTAGGAGGGGTATATTGGTCTTTTTAGCTTCATTAAAAAGAAAAAAAGAAACAAAAGCATTTTTGTCTTGTGTTAGGAAAGAAAGGAACGAAAATTTCAAAGAAAATGAGGGTGAGTGTTTCGGTTGAGAGGAGAAAGAAGAGAAGAAGAAGAAGAACCTAGGTTTCACTTTTCTTTGCTTTAGAAGAGTGATTTTAAGAGTTTTTGAAGAAGGAAAGAGAAAGAGGAAGATTTGATCTTCCATTAGAGCCAAAGAGCATAAATCGTGGGTGGAGATTCAAGATTAGTTGTTTCAAATCCTTTAGAATTTTGAAGGAGTTTTAGTTCAAATGGCTTAAGAAAAGTATGGGTATGAGTGTTCTAGGATAAATTTCATGCTTTTGTTTCCTTACATTTTCCAATTTTAAGATCTCTTTTGATTTGGGGTTTTTGTGATTGTGAAGAAATTCAAGGGAGGCAAGAGGAGCTAGAGGAAAGGCATCTTGAGCAAGTCTAAAGCAAGGGATTTTAAGGTGGGTAACATCTTTATAATTGAGAAAATGAGCTAGTACAATTATTGTCAATAAATGAAATTTAATGCTTTCCAACAACTTTAAAAATGTGTATTTATTACTCTTTAGGATGATTTGAGAATATGCCATATGTCTTTTTCTTGTGAATGAATTGTGAGAATGTTTTCATAGTGTTGATGATTGTAAAAGAATGTGAAATTGATTTTTGAACAAATGCAATGATTATAAAATTGCTTTTCGGAAATGTGTCATTTTGGCCAATATGTTTGAAAAATGTGAAATGTATGCTTATATGGGTTTGTGGTGGTCCCTTAAGTAAGTCAAGTGCACTTGTCTATAGGCTTTTCCCGCCTGCCCGCTAGTGGCATGGAGCTCCTCACGGACTCCCCTAAGTTCACGGCTATATATGACCGCTATGCAGAAATGTGTAGTACGTTCTGTTTTGGATCCACCCGAACCATTTCTAATATATTTATGTGATTATGATTTGAAATCATTCTGATGTATTCGTTGTATTGATTTTGTAAATGGCTTGATAAGATGAAAATTTTGGAACACATATGTGGCATGGTTATCAATGTAAATTTTGCATTGGAATTAAATGATTCAAGAATTTTTGCTTACTTTTGGTTATAAATATGTTACTCACGAGCCGTCGAGCTCACCCCCTTCTTTCCTTCCCATCCATAGGCGATGAGCAAGAAAATAAGTGACCGAACCGAGGTCAAGGCATCACTCCCGTTTTCCCTTTTGATTCTGAAGCTATATTTTGTAAACAAAGCTTTAGTTGCATTTTTGAAACAAAATTACTATTCATGTGGCTTCTTTGTAATTTGAATTTCCGAGGCTTCAATGTATTGGGGCTAGAAAATGCCCACTAAAGCTTTGTAAGAACTCATATTTTGATATTAATGAAAGATATTTAGGTTTTATTGTGTTTTGCCGATGCTTGTTCCAAAGGTTACTTTACATTGTTTTTGTAAATGTCCATAAGGGTAGGTTTTGTGTATGCTGGCTTTGAGGCAAATTCTTTACTGATATAGGTTAAATTGGATCAAGTAGCCTTCTTGAAAGTTATAGAGGAATTTCATAACTTTCCAACGATGTATAATATGCCATTTTTGGATGTGGGAGTTGAAAGATGTGAATTTTTGAAGTTTGGGTGCTGTCTAGGATGGCAATTTCGGGACAGCAACTTAGAGTGAAATTTTGACCCTCATAAAGGTAGAATTTGTTCATAAAGACTTCATGAAGGTGGTAGTTTATATTTTTATCTTTTCATTGATATAAAGTATGACATTTTTGGACAATGGAGCTGAAAGATATGATTTTTAGAGTTTATGTTATTGTTTAGGATGACATTTATCAGGCAGCCACTTTGAGGTAGATTTTGACTCCTTTAGAAACCAATTTGGTTTTTAAGTCCTTCATGGAAGTTGTAGAGCTTTCTTTTAGCTTTCCATTCATCATCATCATCATCATCATCATCATCACCCAGTCCGAAATCCCACAATGAAGCAGGGTCTGGGGAGGTCCGATAGTACGCAGCCTTACCCCTACATAGTAGAGAGGTTGTTTCCGGTGGACCCGCATGCAAATGAGACAATATAAGAATGATGCAAAATACAGAAACAAAATAATAAAAGAATAATACTAATAATAATAAAAAAATGATAATCGAGGGGAAATCCCCACTAAAATTGTAAAGAAGAAAATGGCAGTTCAAACAAATGAATATTAAGAAAAATAACACAAAAAAACGAAAAACGGAATAGAAGGCAAAGGATGTGTCCAGAAACGACGAAGAAAGAAAAATAAGAATGAAACAAACCGTACAAAAATAAAATACCGAACGCAAGATGCCTAAAGCATCAACTTTCTAAGCAAGCACGTGAAAGCAAGGGGTAGAGTGTCGCATGATAAAGAAGCAAGAGTAAAAGAGGGGTCAAATGCATTCAAGGGGCCTGTGATGTGAAAGGAGAGGCTCGCTGGCATGAAGAAAGCACCAAGATATCACCTAGGGAAGCAGGAAAGCTAAAAAGCTGAAACGTTGAAAAGTGGAAAAGGGGGGTTGGGACCAACGGTAACAGGCTGAGGCAAGACGGCAACTGCAGGTTGTCAGAGGCGCGAAACGACGGCTACAAGTTAGACACGCTAAGGAACCTGTAACGCGAAAGACAAACTTCGATACTCTCACTTGCCACTCGTCTCCCCCCGCTGTTCCCCTAGGTGCCAGGCGTAACTACCAGCTCATAAACCCCCCCAGCTAAACGCAACAAACCATGGCTACCCCAGGCACCGAGAAACGGAAAACTCCCATACAGTCGCTATTTAGAATCCAACGAGTCATGGACATTGTATAGCAACCATAAGAAACACCCAAAGCGCACCGATAAAGAAGACTCAAGCTGAAAATAAATTAAAACCACAACCAGACCTATGATTGGGAAGACATAGCTAACGCACAACATAATAGCCAGCAAAATACGATAACCAGATGTGTACGCATATGACAATAGAGAAGCTGCAAGGAAGGTACCTGGGAGTTGGAAACCGTGACCTACAGTCTGGACACTGTATATGAAAATGAAAACTACTGACATGAGATCCGGACACCTACAGCAACGAAAGCCTGGAGAGAAGGCATATCAAGGACTGCAGATGATTTCTACCCACTGAGTCAAGTCCATAAGAGTATAAATCGATCCAAGAATCCACCGCAAGAACTGTCAGTTACTCAAGTTGCAGTAGCTGTCAATGCAATGCCTATTAGGCTATTAATATCTTCACATATAATATCTTCACATCATATGTGAAGATATTAATAGCCTAATAGGCATTATTACCTGGTGGCATAGACATTTCACTTGGTGTTGGAGCAGCTACTGGGTATCCAAAGGCTGAGCACGAACTAACAGGAGGAGTAGATACACGACAAATAGAAGGAAGCTTGAGAGCTCTAGCGAGATCAATACTGATCCCATAACCCTTGAGACCTCCACCTACTAGTTAGCATAAACACATGGGGTTGCTGTCCACCAACCCCGCAAGCTCAGGGCAGCATTTCTTGTCCGGCACCATCAAGTTGCTTCCTTCTTGTGCAAAGCTCAAGCAGTCCGACGTGCTCGACAGCGGCGCTATGCAGTCGTTTGAGATCGGCCCCGGAGTCGACGGGCCAAAACCCGGTGAGGGTGTCTTGGCCGAAGGTCCCATGTAGGAGGACGGTGCTTGTGTAGGATGCTACGTTGCCGCTACACAGACGAAAACGGCCGCTACAATGGTGGTCACGAGCAGCCTTAGAGTGTACATTTTGGTGAGATGGGAGGAAAGACAAAGAGAAAGATTCAGTCTTTAACAATAATCAACATGCCGCAGTTGAGTCCTCAGGTTATCGTTAAACTGAGAGTCGTCACCTGAGACGAAGTTATAGGCTTAGTCGACTAATAGTCTTCGACCAGTTGACTAATCTTCATGTTTTTACTTACATTAGTCGACTAATAGTCTTCGACCAGTCGACTATTGTCATGTTTCCCCTGACCCGACCTCTCTCTATTCTTTTGCTTATAATTTTCTGTTCGACCTCCGATTAACCTGATTTTTTGAAGCGTTGGATTCCTAAAACTTTTCTCTACCTATCCAGATAAATTTAGAGCTTTTGAGATTAATTTGAAAAAGATGAATTGAATCAAAGTGAGAAGATCGATTGAAAAAGTCTTAACATGCTTCAGTATTTTGGAGATATCTCGATCTGTGGAGATCCGAATGAGGTGATTCTTGTTTCTAAACAAACTAGAGACTAAGAGCTACTATTGTGAAGAAGTCAATTGTGATTTAGTGATTTCTTTGTGTGGGCTTGCTTTGTGACTTGAGATGTTATGAGAATTTTGATGAACCGATGATGGCTTATGAGGGTTAAATGAATTAACCCTACAGGGTTTTCATTAATACACATCCATGTCATTATTTGAAGAACTTCCATAGTGATAGCAAAGAGGATACTGATGATGTGTAAGCATGAATCCAATTAATAAACCTACTAGGGTAACTAAAAGTATAGAGAGAATTAATAATGAAACCCCACTTCACAGTAACATAAGCTTTAGTGAAGTCAATTTTGAGAGTACAACTCCTTACATGTTCTTTATGGATGTAGTCTCTAAATAAATCTTAAGCAAGCATTATGTAATTCCCTATACATCTACGTAGAACATATGCACCTTGACTAGGATTAATGGTACCAAGTAGAGTAATCTTCAATCTGTTAGCAAGAATTTTAAAGATTATCTTATACAACACATTGCAATAGGCAATATGTTTGTAGTCATTCAATTTCTTAGGATTAGAAACTTTAGGCATCAAAGCAAGAAAAGTTTTATTGACTTATTTGAGTAATCTGCTACTTCTAAAGAATTCCTGAACTATTTTGACCACTGGAGCTTGCAAAGATTCCATTTCTCTTGAAATAATCTAGCATTAAATCCATATGGCCCAGGAGACTTATCTAGAGGAAAAAAGAACAAGACTTCCTTTATCTCTTCACTAGTGACTTCTTTGATTAGAGAAACTTCTTGTATATGATTGATTGAACCAACCATTCGACTAACCAGACAGCTAAGGAGACTTGCAGTGTGCATAAAGATTCCATTTATTGCATAAAAATGACTTCTGGCCATCCTTTTCATCTCATCCTCATCATATCTATCGATACCATCTTCATTCTCAGGACACAATCTTGTTTCTATTTCTTCTTCCTTGAATCATATTAAAAAAGTAATCGGTTTTGTTGCCACCATGTTGCATCTATTGAATTCTATACTTCTGTTTCAATTTTTCCCTGTATTCTTCAATGGATTACAAATACCTACTCATGTCTAATTTCTTTTTTAACTAAGAGAGTGTAATTGGTAGGATCTATGGCCAAATGCTTTTAAGTTAAAGATAAATTCTTAAGGGCTTGTACTTTACCAAATTTCAGAGGGTCTGAGTTGTGCTTGAGGAGCTTAACACAATCTGCTTTAATGAATTTCAACATTTGAACACACTGAAATGATTTAGATCCCTATAACTTCAATCCAACAACATGTGTAATAATTGATTCAAGCTTAGCGTGTTTAAGTAAAGAGTTGAAGAACCTAAAAGGAGATCTTCTCTTGATTGAGTTGCTTGATATACACACCTTTATTGATGTATGATCAGAGAACAAAGGGTCCTCAAACTTCACATAGCTTTCTATTAATTGAGATAACCATTCGCTATTAACTAAGCGTTTGTCCAGCTTTCTTTGAATTAACTTACAACCCTTTTGGTGATTGCTCCATATGAATATAGATCCATAAATCCTCAGATCAACCAATCCAAGAGAAGCAGTCAATGTAGCTAGTTCTTTAACATCAACATGAGATACTTTTCTTGCACCTAAGGATTCAGAAGGAGAGAGTAGATAGTTGAAATCCCCTGCCACCATCCAAGGCATGGACATATTTGAATCAACAACATGCAATTCTTTCCACAAGTTGTCTTTTTGAAATTCCCAATTAGCAATATAAACAACTGTTATTACAATAGGAATGTCGGGATATCTTAGAACAATCTCACAGTGAAGCAATTGGTCAGTATTGTACCACTTAAACAGAGACAAATAGGTAGGATCAATAGCAACTATAACCCTTCCAATAAGGTGTTTTGAATGGTTGTTGAGAGTTATCTAATCTGTAAGTATGAATTTCAAACCATTTTGAAAAGCATCTTCCTTATTCTTGGTTACCTTTAAACCAACAAGCTTGACTAGGTTTAATATAATCTTTTAAAGCTAGTCTTTTATTGGGACAATTAAGTCCCCTTACATTCCAAATAGTACAAATCATTTGGTGTGTGAGGACTTAGTCCTTCTCCTAAATTTTCTACTTCTAGTCACTGTTGTTTGCCATTCCTATTGCTGCTGATTAGTTCCATTATAGCTAATATCATTTTCTAGAATAATAGATCTAGGAGTTACTACTCTGTCATCTTCTGTTGCTTTTGCTTCCTCACACTTTGAAAGTGAAGAGTTCTCTATATTCTCATCTTCTTCAGCATTGTAATAATGATCATTAGAGCAGATAATTTGCTGCACTTATGTAACTCCTTGATTATGCGAACTAGACATCTATTGTGAGGTACCATGAGTTGAAACTATTAGCTTGCTTCCATTTTATGCATCATCTACATGCTCATCAACAAGTACTTCAATTTGATTATGAATATTCAAATCTAAATTAGTCTCATTAGCTTTAACCTGATTTGTAGAAATCTTTTCCAGCTAACAGTTTTTGTAACTTCCACCTGACCTGCAATGGTATTTTCCAAGCTCACAATTTCTGTAACTTGTGAGTTATGCATTTGCTATAAACTTTTACCTACAGCTTGTAAAGAATCAGACTTCAATAAATGTTATTTTTCAAATTTGCCTTCCTCATTAATATTTATTTTAAGGATTCACATTTTGGTGACAGGTTTAGCATACAACTTCCAAAGATAGGAAAGCAAAATCTTGTCTTCAACTAGCTCTCCACTAGAATTAAACTTCATTATAGGTGTGCTGTCTGTCATCATCTTCTTATGAACAACTTTAATACACACTCTCACATAGCCTACTCTCTTGATATTAACTGTATTTTCATCCAAAGCAAGAGGGGTTCCAAGATAACTAGCTAAGTGATTTGAACCTTCAGATGACCAGTATTCAAGTGTTATTTTGTGCATATTCATCCATATAGGGATAAATTTAATTTAATTTCTATCAACCTTGAATCCCAAATCCCATTTCCTTAAGAACAAAGGCTTACCTTTATGTGCCACTATCTTATGTCTATAACTTTACTAGCTATTTCCTTTGAAGAGAACCTAAAGATGAAGAGATCATCTTTTGTGATAAGTGTTGAATACAAACAACTTTTCTTCTAGTTTGTGTCTGCCCACTGTTGCACCACAAGGAAGGCAATTTTGTTTTTCAGATAGTAGCCTACTAAAGAAGAATTCCACTTGTTTGTACCTTGTAGAAGCACTTTAGCTATTGTGGTGACTAGACCTTACTTTGAACAACTAAAAAATGCAGCTTACCAAATGAATCTAGATCTACCATTACACAGATCCAGATTTGCTTCTCTGGCTTTTGGGACAAAGAAGCTTATTGGAAAGTGAGAGGAGGAAACTCCTCACTCTCCAATCAAAGATCTTGGGAAGATGTGGAACCGAGTGACATTTACCAATAATGGTAAACTGTCAGTACCCGAATTTTTTGATGGTTAAGACGGGCTTCCAAAAGAGGTAAAGAAACTTGGTTCAAGCCAGGAAAGAAGAGAGGCAAGAAAGGTAGAGTTGAAGCCAAGCAAGAAGAGAGGCTAGAAGGAAGAGTTTCTAAAAGGGGGGGGGGGTGAGATGTGAGGTGAAAACACAAGGAATCATCGAGAGAAACCATGACAAGGTAGTGAGAAGGAAGAGGAATAAGCATGTAGTGAGAGAGCCATTTTTTTTCAGGATATTGATTCTTAATAAATAAGAGGGTTTTAACTAGGTCGTGATACAATATTGGTGCAATTAACACTACAAGAGTTAAGACATTTAGTGATAATTTTTTTGTGACTAACTATTGTTTCGTCACAAATACGAGGTTTTTTGTGACAATAAAACTGATTGACACTATTGTTTGGATTAACTGTGATGATTTATTTTTTGTCACTAATACAATAGTAATTGTGACAATTTAATAACTTTCATAATTAAGTAGTTGGGTTCCAGAAATGAACGGGATCTAACATATTTGGTATCAGAGCCAGGTTTCGGTTCCGGAAACAAGCGGGATCCAACATAAGTTGTCACTATTAATGTATTGATAGTGACAACTTTTCTTTTATCACTAAGTTTTGTCATTAAAAGCTTATGCAATTTGGTGCCAAAATAATTTTGGCAGGAATAAATTGTAATTGTGATAAAACATATGTTAGTAACTAATATTTTCTATTTGTTGTGACAAAACATAGTTTGGTCACTAATATTTTTTTTCTTTTTGTTACGAAACGATTAATCATCACACAATATTTTACTTGTTATGAAAAAAAAATTTTGTCAATAAATATTCAATTAATTATGGCCTACTTTATATTGTCACAATAACTGAACTATAACTACGGGCACAACTATTCGTAATTTAGTGACAATTTTTTGTGACTAACTATTTTTGTCATCACAAATACGATATTTTTTAGTGTCAAGACAATTGATTGACACGATTGTTTGGATTATCTATGGTGATTTATATTTTTGTCACTTATGCAATGGTAATTGTGACAATTTAATATCTTTCATAGTTAAATTGTCATTATTAATATATTAATAGTGTTAAATTTTATTTTATCACTAAGTTTTGACAATAAAAGCCTATGAAATTTGGTGCAAAAATAATTTTGGCGGGAATTAATTATAATTGTGATAAAGCATATGTTGGTAACTAATATTTTCTATTTATTTTAACAAAACATAGTTTGGTCACTAATATTCTTGTTGTGATGAAACGGTTTATCGTCACACAATATTTTACTTGTTGTAGCAAAAAATTTTGTTAATAAATATTCAATTAATTAGTGTCTACTAAATATTGTCATAATCACCAAAACTATAATTATGGTTACTACCATTTGTAATTTAGTGATAATTTTTTGTACCTAAGTATTATTTCGTCACAGATATAAGGTTTGTTGTGACAAAACAATTGATTGATACTATTGTTTGGATTAACTGTAATGATTTATTTTTGTGTCACTAATACAATGAGAATTGTGACAATTTAAACCTTCACAATTAAATTGTCACTATTAATATATTAATATTGTCAAATTTTCTTTTATCACTAAGCTTTGTTATTAAAAGCCTACGTACTTGTTATGGCAAAAACTTTTGTCAATAAAAATTCAATTAGTTAGTGTCTACTTTCCTTGTTCATGCAAGAAAATAATAAAACAAGAAAAGCGAAGAGGTTGGTAAATTGCGAGATCACAAGTTTTAATTTTAGAGTAATTAGGTTGCAATGTTATGATTGTTTGAGTTGGGTAGAAGGGATTTTTGTAATTTGTGAGGGTTTTTTTTAAAGTTTTTTTTATTTTTGGTGGACTAAATTGAGTAGATGTAAATGTTAAGTATTATTTTAAATAGAAAGGAGAAAGACGATTAAATCATGTGAATGTGTGTATCTATTATAAGATATTGCATTTTTATAAGCTTAATAACAAATGACTAGTTGAATAAACAAAGAGAATGATTATTGTGAGATTTAATTATTAAGGTGATAGAGTCAATTAAACGTCTTAAGTCTATTATGAATAGCAAGTTAGAGGATGAAGTTATGGGCGAGGGATAGAATGGTATTTCTCTCATATGACACTGTATTTTTTTTGGAGAAATTAAAATTTTCATTAATCTGATAAGTTTACATAGTGGAGACATACACACGTGCATAGTCTACTTAAGCACAAAAAATCAAGGGAAACCTTAATATTATGACGTTCTATTGCATAGTCTACTTAAACACAAAATGTCAGGGGACACCGTAATACTACGACATTCTATACTTACCCAACGAGACTACTAGGGTAAAACGAACCCCAACTTTCTAGCGTCTTCGAATCTTTACTCAATTCAGACGAGCGATTAATTGAGGTTGCGACTGGTGACAACTCACTTGTTCCTATATATTTTCATGTCATTTGGATGAGTTTTTGTCACTAAAATTAGTTTTTATAGCTTTATTTGATTATTATTTAAATTTTTGTGCCTTACATTTAATTTGTGTTTATAGGGGCAAAAATTGTCGTATCTTGGTTTAACTGTGATAAATTAATTTTTGCACAATTGATGCAACTTTATTTGTAATTTTTATTGTAGGGTACTTAGAGAAATTAGAGCTTGAAAAGATTAAGAAGTAGTGATATAAGGCATTAAAACAGCTAGAGAAAAAACCAAGAGAAAATGACAACGTTGCACTGGGACAATTGAAGACGAGAAAACAACAGAATGTGGAAGATAAATATGAGAGGTTCGTGCATGGAGAAAACAAAAACGACAACAGCATCGGTACGAAAACTAAGAAAAGAAACGACGGCATAAAGGAGAGGCTGCAAGGGTTTTGGGAATGAACAAAAGCATGGACATCATGAAATAGGAGGAGAGCTGGCGGCATGCAAGTGAGGAGGTGCGGCTGTGTGTGCGTGGTGAGTGGAGTGTGGTGTGTGCGGTAGTGACTGCGTAGATCTGGGAAGAAGCTAAGCAACATTAATTGGTCACTTCAACTATAGTGGGAGGCAGGTGTGGTTTTTGCGTGGTTTGTGTATGAGGCGTGGCGTTGGTTTGGAAAAGAAGGAAAGAACACCAGGACTTGTGCTTGGTCTGGGAAATGTCCCCAGTCTAGCATTTTCCATGAGTCGCCGTGGCTTATTGTTGACATTTTCAATGAATTTTTGTGGCTGATTTATCCTAGTCCTTTGGTTCAAAGGCAATGGCAAGAGCAAGGTCTTCAATCTACTTCTAAACGATTCTTCTTCATAGGTAATCAACTTTTCTCACGTTCATTATTTAGCGATTAGGGTTTCCTCTAAGAAATTTCTTCATTTCCAGGAGACTCTTCGTGACTTCCAGGTAACTCCAATGGACATTTTGTTCTCCAATATACTTCCACCTGACTGTATTCCATAGGTAAACATCTCCTTCTCTGACATCTTTTAGAGATTAGGGTTTTTTAATGAATCTCTAAGAAATTGCTTTATTTCTGGAGATGGAAGGGGATTTCTATATGGGCTTAACATTCAGTGACAGTTTGAATAGGACGAAGAGGATTCAGGTCAGATCCTTTTTCATGAATTTGTCTATTTCTTCTTCCATATATCCCTGTTGTTGAATCTGGTATGTTTGATCTGATTTCTCTGTTGTTGATTTGCTTCCCTATAAGATTATAGGGACTTCAACAACCTTCCTGAAAAGGGGATAGGCTAACCCTACCCCTATGTGTTTAGATTCTCTCATACTTCTCCTTTCTTTTCATTGAGAAGAATTTGAACTATGTACCTCATATTATGTTCATCCCTGAGAAGGGGAATGAATCTATTCTGTGCATTCCTTAATCTCCTTTTGTGAACTGTGGTTGTGGTTTTGTGGTTGTAAATTAGTTTTTGCATAGTTGATTGTGTGGATTTAGTAGTTGCTTCTTTGGATTAGAAACTAGATATGGCTATATCCTCCATACATAAGCCATTCTCCTACTACAGTATAGGTTTAACTGATTTATAATCAGTTGCTCCCTTATGCTGGTAGTAATAAGATCTATAAGAGAGGTAACTGAGGTAGACTGGTCTTTGTAATTGGATTGCAGAATGCTTGATTGGTGATAAGACGGGAATGATAATCTTTACTGCTAGAAATGATCAAGGTACTTTTTCCCACTTTTCCTAGTTTGGGGATTTGGTATTATGTGTGAGCATATATTTTACTTGGTTTATTTTGTGTATGTCTATTCTTCTGTTTGTTTAATTCATTTTTCCAATTTGTTTGTCATGGGCTGTCGGTTGTGAGTTGTGGGTTGTGGGTAATGAGGGGATGTTTACTCTCCGTATTTCGCTGGCATACTTTTCTTTTATCATCATATCATGATTTCATTTGTTGGACTTGAGCTGATTACGTTATTATACTTTGGTAGGATAAGTATGATGTACATCTATCAAATAATAATGCTAATAAACTTGAATCTCAAATCACCAAGAATATATGAGATTAAGTTAGTTGTTTGCTACATGATTTAGAAGTCCCATCTATTAGTCATCAGAAGTTCTTTCTGGTATTTAAATGCTAAATCACTTGGTGGAATTATATGAATCTATTTTGAGCATATTTTCAATAACCTCAATCAGACTTGATGTTGTCCTCTTTGGCAAAATACTAGTTTGTATTTTTTATTGATATCTTAGCTGTGAATCAACTGGGATTGCAAAAGAATGTCAAAAGAAAATACTCTGAGGGTAAATCATGTAAAGTCCTTAAAACTCATTTACCAGCTATGTAAATTTGTTGGTTTGCCTGGGACAATCTTCTTGAGTTTGGTTCTTGTTTTTAAAAGTGTCTATAATAAGCTTCGATGTCCTTGAAACATCTTTTAGATGTTTCTATATGACTGATTTTGGTTTTTAGTTTCCTTTACCAGCATTGGCCGGGTAAACCTAGAGATGTATGCTTTGGCTACTGGTACATGGAGTTTGGAGGGTGCCAACATGGAGAATTTCGACAATCAGCCAAAATGGAAAAATTGGTTACATAATTATACTGATGTACTCTGCGTTAACTCTTGGCAAGTGCTTTATTATTTCTTTCTTTAGCAAAATGTGAAGATTGGATTTTTAATTGCAGTATCTAGCTTTGATAGTGTATCGGTAGGTTTTTATCTCTATCAATCTTCTTTTCGTTACCTTTTTATCATTTCGCAATTTTCTGTTGTAGGTGAAAAGATACATTGATGCCTACTTAGCCTCTTTAGTCATTGGGTTTTCTAGTGAAGATTTGTTACACATCAGATGTATATGATAAGGCATTAGTGATAAATTTATTGTAACATATATTCTTTATTTAGTGATAATATGATTGTAACATATAACTTTCATACTTGTGACGAAATCTGTTAGACAATATAGTCACTGATGCAAATTTCTTTTACAACTAATGTAATTCCTTTGATAAATTGATAGTTTTATTTGTGATAATTATAAACACATTAGTGATAATACTTTTTGTAAGAACCAATTTTCATTTTTGTGACGAAATGATGTTGACACCTTTTTATTAAAAAAATTGGTGACCAAGAAGTAACGGACACTAATAAGAAATTATTATTGACAAATATTGTCACTATTTATAATTATTTTAGTGGCGATAATATTGTAACAATAAAATGAAGTACTGTTACGACTTTATTCTTCACTACTTTATATTATTTGTGTTAACAAACTTGTCATCAATATGTAAAGTTGCTGTGACCATATAGTGTTGCCACACATTACATAGGTTTTAGTATCGACACTTTTGTCACAATATAATGAAGTATTGTTACAACATTATTCTTCACTACTTTATGTTATTTGTGTTAACAAACTTGTCATAAATGAGTACAGTTGTTGTGACCTTATAGTGTTATCACACACTTGATAGGTTTTACTGTCATCAATTTTGTCACAATAAAATGAAGTACTATTATAACTTAATTTGTCACTACTTTATATTATTTATGACGATAAACTTGTCACAAATATATAAAGTTATTGTGACCATATAATTTTGTGACACATTTAACAAGTTTTAGTGATAGTATTTATGTCACAAAAGTGTTGCATAATTGTGACCATTTTTTAAATTAGTAACTATTTCATTAGTGACGGAGGTATTTGTGACGGGAAATGACGACTTTAAAGATTGGACACTATTAATAATAGTGACAAATATTACTGCTTTTAGTGACAATTTTTACTTTCACTACAAATACAATTTCTTGTAGTGTAAGTTTGGCCTAAATTTTTAATAGAATTCTTAAGTCTATATTCGATTTGATTCAAGAAATGAGTTTTACTTTTAAATCAAGATATCATATTTATAAAAACTTCTAAATTTAAATTACAAAAGTAAGAAGCTTTAAATTTTAGTTCAATTTATAAATTTGCATCTTTTAAAATTTTTAATGATTATATAAAATATGTCAAGAGTATAAATAAAAATAATATTCATATATGAATATTATTTTTATTTATACTCTTGACATATTTTATATAATCATTAAAAATTTTAAAAGATGCAAATTTATAAATTGAACTAAAATTTAAAGCTTCTTACTTTTGTAATTTAAATTTAGAAGTTTTTATAAATATGATATCTTGATTTAAAAGTAAAACTCATTTCTTGAATCAAATCGAATATAGACTTAAGAATTCTATTAAAAATTTAGGCCAAACTTACACTACAAGAAATTGTATTTGTAGTGAAAGTAAAAATTGTCACTAAAAGCAGTAATATTTGTCACTATTATTAATAGTGTCCAATCTTTAAAGTCGTCATTTCCCGTCACAAATACCTCCGTCACTAATGAAATAGTTACTAATTTAAAAAATGGTCACAATTATGCAACACTTTTGTGACATAAATACTATCACTAAAACTTGTTAAATGTGTCACAAAATTATATGGTCACAATAACTTTATATATTTGTGACAAGTTTATCGTCATAAATAATATAAAGTAGTGACAAATTAAGTTATAATAGTACTTCATTTTATTGTGACAAAATTGATGACAGTAAAACCTATCAAGTGTGTGATAACACTATAAGGTCACAACAACTGTACTCATTTATGACAAGTTTGTTAACACAAATAACATAAAGTAGTGAAGAATAATGTTGTAACAATACTTCATTATATTGTGACAAAAGTGTCGATACTAAAACCTATGTAATGTGTGGCAACACTATATGGTCACAGCAACTTTACATATTGATGACAAGTTTGTTAACACAAATAATATAAAGTAGTGAAGAATAAAGTCGTAACAGTACTTCATTTTATTGTTACAATATTATCGCCACTAAAATAATTATAAATAGTGACAATATTTGTCAATAATAATTTCTTATTAGTGTCCGTTACTTCTTGGTCACCAATTTTTTTAATAAAAAGGTGTCAACATCATTTCGTCACAAAAATGAAAATTGGTTCTTACAAAAAGTATTATCACTAATGTGTTTATAATTATCACAAATAAAACTATCAATTTATCAAAGGAATTACATTAGTTGTAAAAGAAATTTGCATCAGTGACTATATTGTCTAACAGATTTCGTCACAAGTATGAAAGTTATATGTTACAATCATATTATCACTAAATAAAGAATATATGTTACAATAAATTTATCACTAATGCCTTATCATATACATCTGATGTGTAACAAATCTTCACTAGAAAACCCAATGACTAAAGAGGCTAAGTAGGCATCAATGTATCTTTTCACCTACAACAGAAAATTGCGAAATGATAAAAAGGTAACGAAAAGAAGATTGATAGAGATAAAAACCTACCGATACACTATCAAAGCTAGATACTGCAATTAAAAATCCAATCTTCACATTTTGCTAAAGAAAGAAATAATAAAGCACTTGCCAAGAGTTAACGCAGAGTACATCAGTATAATTATGTAACCAATTTTTCCATTTTGGCTGATTGTCGAAATTCTCCATGTTGGCACCCTCCAAACTCCATGTACCAGTAGCCAAAGCATACATCTCTAGGTTTACCCGGCCAATGCTGGTAAAGGAAACTAAAAACCAAAATCAGTCATATAGAAACATCTAAAAGATGTTTCAAGGACATCGAAGCTTATTATAGACACTTTTAAAAACAAGAACCAAACTCAAGAAGATTGTCCCAGGCAAACCAACAAATTTACATAGCTGGTAAATGAGTTTTAAGGACTTTACATGATTTACCCTCAGAGTATTTTCTTTTGACATTCTTTTGCAATCCCAGTTGATTCACAGCTAAGATATCAATAAAAAATACAAACTAGTATTTTGCCAAAGAGGACAACATCAAGTCTGATTGAGGTTATTGAAAATATGCTCAAAATAGATTCATATAATTCCACCAAGTGATTTAGCATTTAAATACCAGAAAGAACTTCTGATGACTAATAGATGGGACTTCTAAATCATGTAGCAAACAACTAACTTAATCTCATATATTCTTGGTGATTTGAGATTCAAGTTTATTAGCATTATTATTTGATAGATGTACATCATACTTATCCTACCAAAGTATAATAACGTAATCAGCTCAAGTCCAACAAATGAAATCATGATATGATGATAAAAGAAAAGTATGCCAGCGAAATACGGAGAGTAAACATCCCCTCATTACCCACAACCCACAACTCACAACCGACAGCCCATGACAAACAAATTGGAAAAATGAATTAAACAAACAGAAGAATAGACATACACAAAATAAACCAAGTAAAATATATGCTCACACATAATACCAAATCCCCAAACTAGGAAAAGTGGGAAAAAGTACCTTGATCATTTCTAGCAGTAAAGATTATCATTCCCGTCTTATCACCAATCAAGCATTCTGCAATCCAATTACAAAGACCAGTCTACCTCAGTTACCTCTCTTATAGATCTTATTACTACCAGCATAAGGGAGCAACTGATTATAAATCAGTTAAACCTATACTGTAGTAGGAGAATGGCTTATGTATGGAGGATATAGCCATATCTAGTT
>JANKOE010000009.1:27324216-27340007 GCA_026284465.1 Erythroxylum citrifolium | reverse complement strand
TGTGGAACTTCTTAAGATGAGCATGTGGATCTTCACCTGCAAGGCCGTTAAAACAAGGAAGCAAATGGATAAAACCAGGTTTTAGCTCAAAGTTAGCATTCTCAACATTAATACAAAGAGGATGGTTCTCTAAGTCAGGAGCAACAAGCTCCTTCAAATTCCTTTGCTGTGCAACTGCCATGTCTTCTTGGTAATGGTAAGTGTGAGTGATGTCGAGAACAGGATCATCGTAGATGTTGGATGGTGATGAGTCGGCGGGCTGTGCACGTGTGAAACATAACTCCTTCTCCAAGTTTGGTTGGAAGAGTGGATTAAATGAATGGCATTGCTCAAGGATGAAGGGATCGTGCAACGGTGTATGGGCTGGTGTTCGTATGGAGTTGATCAAGAAATCTATGTAGAATTGATCTAAGTTGGCTTGTTCTTAATCTGAGAGTTGCTCTACGGATGATTGGGACATACAACCTTCAAAACAAAATGTTAAACACACCAAATCACAAAAAGAAAGGAAAATAACGTGCAAAATATAAAAGAAAGATAAAAATCGACACTTTGATCCCCAGCAACAGTGTCAAAATTTTGATAGATTGTCGTTAGCCTACAAATTTAATCCCCTACTTAAGTTGATTTGTAGTATAGTGAAGCAAGGGTATCGTCTCACAGAGATCAAAACACAAGGAAGATTTTTTGCTTTCAAGCAAAGTTTGCGTGAATGTCAAAGTGAAAAATAGAAGTTGAATGCAAGATATAGGACCAAATTGGGGGATTTGTTTGCTTCCATTAAAAGTGAACAAGAAAAGAAAGAAGAAGTCGTGATTTAAGTTTAGAAAAATAAAACAAAGCCAAAAGTTTTCAAAAGAGAAATTGCTAAGAAAATTTGAGTAAAAAGTTCAAATTAATTAAAGACCAATTACAAAGTTTTTCACTAAATCCTTATGTTGTTTTTAACCATTGAAAACGAATTATATCTTAGATTGGAAAATTAGGGTTCATCAAGCAAAGAAAGATGCATTCAAAATAAGCATGACATGCAACAACTTCTTGTTACTGCATAAATCCAAAACTAGCATGAACAACATAATAACAACAGCATTAAGATTAAAATCAAGTCTGTTGAACCTAAGTTAATTTTCAACTAAGCTTGCATGCATAAAATTAACCTATATCTTGATCCAACTAATTAAAACCTACATATAAGCTTCAATTTTAATTAGTTTTTGCTACATAACCTAATCAATTTATTGTCCAACAATTAAATTAATCAGATAGCATACAAATTATTCATGCAAAATTCGAATTCATGACTTCAAATTCATATACATAATTCAGCAATCATGTCCAAATTAAGACCACAAATTTCCAATCATAGATTCATCAATTGTATATGCATGCTTCTCATAAAAACAACTGTGAATTTAGCTAGTAGCCTCAACAATTGGAAAAGAGGATTTAGTTCATAATTCTAAGTAAAACAAAGTTAAAAATCATTATTAAAAAAATAGTGCATAATTCAGGTATAATAAGAAGAAGCAGAGAAGAAAATAAAACTAGTGTTCTACCTAGAGAGAAAGAGAAAACGTAGGAGAAAGAAAGAGCAAAAGAGAGATTCACGTCCAAAGAAGAGAGAAAACGTGAATACCCCCTTAAAATAATGCTAAAGGACCCTATTTATATTGGAGGAGGTCTTGTAGGAGAGGATTTCTTTTCCAATTAGAAGTAGATCTTTCTTTCCTTATAGAATTAGGATCTTTACAAGGATATGATTTCTTTTCCAAGTAGAAGTAGGTCTTTTGTTCCTTGTAGAATTAGGATCTTTACAAGGATATGATTTCTTTTCCAAGTAGAAGTAGATTTTTTTCTTTCCTTGTCAAATTAGTATCTTTACAAAGGTAGGAATTTTTTTCCTAAAAATTAGGAATCTTCATTTCTTCCAATCTACATGTCCCCTGACAGTTTGGATTGTTCCTGAATCCATTTCTTGCAGTGGCGAACAAGAATCTTCCGCAATGTAGAATTCCTAGTTGAAGTAGGATTCTTTACAGGATTAGGATTTCTGCAACTTTGGTTACCTTAGGGTATTTTGACCTCCTCACTCTAAAAATGACATTCAAAAGTCCTAAATCTCCCTCTCTAGCATGATTTTCTTCACTTGACACCTAAAACACCTGAAATGATAAAATAAATGTAAGTCATGTGATTTAAACATCAAACGAGAATAAAAACTAAGTGTAAAAGTATAAAAAGATAAGAAAATATGAGTGCATCAGTAGCACAACTAAAATAGTCCATATTATCCTTTACTAATTTGTATTGGGCAAGCCCACTATATAAGCTCAAGCATGTAAATATTAGTCCATTCTATTAGTTCTTAATATAGCTAATTAAAATAAGTTAATTAATAATATAATCCACTAGTGTTTAATGAGATTTAACAATTAAATTAATTAACTAAAAATACAAATACCTATAAATCGCTCATAAGAGTGCTATTATATAGAGAGAATTCTTAAGTGATTCTCCCCCCTCTTTAATAAGAGCTCTTCTAAGAAATAAAATTAGATTCCAACAATTAAGAAGAATTTAGATTAATCTCAAATAAGAAACTTGATTAATCTTTAGTTGAGACTCGACTATCTTGTTTGGATGAATTATAAACCTATCTTATTCATAAACATCACTAAGACTATTAAATAGATCTCATCATAGTAAATCTAAAATTACCAAATATGAATCATTAAACTAGATTGGATCAAATAAAATAAGTCCATCTCATATGTTAGAGATGTATCACATTGTTTCAAATTTTGAAACCTTAATTAGTATGTTACAAAGTCTGTAACAGTTGCAAATAATAAATAACTCTTAAAAATTTTTGGTTTGTATATAAGAATTTCAAATAACTTAATTGAGATTTTTTAACCATATAAGAGTACTAAAGCAACTTAAACTAAAGTAAAATGACTTAAATATGAATTTATATCAAGTATAAAGATCACAAATATGGTTTTTCCAAGTACTATATCATATAACATAAATGACAGAACTTTGACAATATTAGGAGTGTGTAGTTTGAATAGAAAAGTGTGAATTGAATTATTTAATCACAAGTTCAATAAATATCTTTGTGGAATTCTTTAATATTATAAAATCCTAATATTTCTCTTATGACGCCCATATATTCTAATAAATCTTGAAATTATTAAAACATAGTATTAATGTTATGTGGAATTTGCTTTAACAAATTTCCCCAATTGTAAGGTGAGTTAGGCCACTATAGTATAGTAAAGTTGAATTGAGGTATTAAGGCCTATTGTTATTATTAAGTATAAGCTTACTACTGTTTAGGTCATACTTTTAAAAGTTTTAAAAAAGAGAAGGTATATATCTTATTAATGTTGGAGCTCCAAGTAGTAATGCTCACAAGATTTTTTAGTTTTATCTAAGAAAAAACTACTCATATAATAAATATGACTAAAAAATTACAAACGCATGATTTTAATGTGAAAAACCCTCCAATGTAAGGGTAAAAAATACAAGAAAAATTGGCAATAAAATATACTAAATCAAATAACAAGATATAAACAATAAAGGTTTCGAACTCTCTCACTTAAGAACACCTCATAAGATAACTACAATTAATCTAGCTCCTTTAGTTTTCTTTAGAGCTCTATAAAAGACTTCTACTAACTACCTATAAAATTAAGTAAAATTTGATATATTTATATCAATACTACTCTTAACTAGTTGTAGATATCAATTTTTAAGAACATTGTAATTGATGAATGCTATTTGAACTTTAAACTCATCTTTTGTTGAGTGTTTCTGTCTCTTCAAACTTTTCTTTAAATCTCAAAATGATAAGACTTTATATCATTCCTTTTGACTGAATAAGACAGCTAAGGCCTCCGAAGTTCAAATTTAGTGGAATTAGTCAAGTGAATTGAGCTTACTACAAAGCTCAAGCTTGCACCCAAGAACCACCTTTGTCAACATATCTATGCCATTTTCATCCACGTGAATCTTATTCAACTTCATTAGTTTCTTTTCAACCATAGATCGCAACTAATGGTACCTCACATCAATATGCGTAGGACATGAATGATGCATGGAATTTTACTCAAATCTATATCACTTTGGTTGTCATAAAAAATGATGTATTCATCTTGTTTTAGGTCTAATTCTTACAAAAATTGCCTTAACCAAAGAATCTCCTTTCCAGCTTTTATCGTTGCAGCATATTCTACCTCAGTAGTAGACAAAACTATACACTTTTACAACTTAGATTTCTAAGAAATAGCCACTCCCCTTGGTAAATTTAAACAAATATCTTGATGTCAACTTTCTGCTATCGAGATAGCTAGCCATGTCTACATCTGTGTATCCTTCTAGAAGTGGCTCACCACCTCCAAAACTTAAACACAATATAGAAATATCTCATAAGTACTTAAAGATCCACTTAACTGCTTCTCAATATACCTTTCCTAGATTGGATAAATATCGACTCACCAAATCTAAAAGTGTGTGCAATGTCTAGTCTAGTGCACAGCAAGGCATACATCAATGAACCTATAATAGAGGAGTATGGAATAAAAGACATACACTCTTTCTTCTTTTCAATGGTAGGACAAGCTCTTTTGCTCAACTTGAAATAAGTAGCTAAATGTGTACTAACTAACTTAGCATTTTTGATATGAATCGTTTAAGCACCTGTTTAACATATTTCTCTCATGATAACCACAAATTTCTAGCCTTCTTATCACAAGTAATCTCCATGTCTAAAATCTATTTTGTAAGACCCAAATCTTTTATGCTAAAAGATTTGGATAAGTCATCCTTCAACCTATATATCATACTAGCATTTGTTCCAACTATTAGCATATGATCTATATATAAGAGAAGTACAATAAAGTTACCACTAGAGACTTTTCTGAAATAGATATAAGGATCAACTAAAATTTTCTTGTAACCACTGCTCTTTATAAACGAATCAAACTTTTTATACCACTACTTTGGTTCCTATTTGGGCCCATAAAGACTCTTTTTTAACTTGTATACAAAGTCCTTTTTCTTTTTGACTTTAAACTCTTTCAATTGCTCTATATAAATCTCCTCATCCAAGCCATTATGTGAGAAAGCAGTCTTCACATCAAATTGCTTAATTTTAAGATCCAAATTAGTAACTTGCCCAACACAATGTGTATTAACATCATCTTAACTAGTGGTGCAAAATCTCATCAAAATTGATACACTTCTTTTGATTATAACCTTTTATTACAGCTTCGCCTTACACTTCTCTAGCTTTTCACTATCTTTCTTTAATCTTGAACACCCATCTATTCTTCAAGTTTTCTTACTTTTAAGAAGCTTCACTAACTCTTAGGACTCACTCTTCTATAATAATGCCATCCCCTATTGCATTGCCTCAAGTTAAGAATCTTTATTTTTATGCAGCTACACTTCTTGGAAACTCTCTAGCTCCCCTTTAGTAGTGAATAGGAGATATTATGAACTAGAGTATCTTCTTAAAGGCCTCTTCTCTGTTTTGAACCTTTAAAGTTGGGCATCTTCCAACATTCGAGCATGTTACTCCATCTGCTCATAATGCTCATGAACTCCTTCATCATTTATAGGATGTGGTTTATGTGAATCATTACCATCAAGTTTCATGTTACTCCATCTGCTCATAATGCTCATGAACTCCTTCTTCATCATTTATATGATGTGGTTTATATGCATCATTACCATCAAATCTTTATCATTATTATGTTTAACTCATGTTTTCCTTCTTCACTCGTAGGTTGATCAACAGAAGTAGGAACATGGGATATGTCTTCATTATTAAAAAATGAACTGCTAGATGTAATCTCATCTTTATTGATGAGATTCGCACCTATCTCATATTTATGGAAGACTAAATCCCTACGTCTAATAGCCTTTCACTTTTTTGGGTTATAGAGCCTATAATCAACTCCTTATCACCATATCCAATAAATACATAAGAAGTAATCTTGAAATCCAACTTTGATCACTAATCCTTTGGAATGTGTTTAAAAGCCTTGCATCCAAACACCCTCAGATGTGAATAGTTTGGATCCTTCCCTCTCTACACTCTCTTAAGAATGTTAAACTCCAAAGGGACTAGAGGATTTTTATTGATTACATATATAATGGTTTTGATTGCCTCACCCTAAAAGGAATTTGGTATTTTTCAACATTTAGAGTATACACTGAACCTTATCCACAATGGTTCTATTTATCCTCTCGGCAACACCATTATGTTGTGTGGTACTATGTTCTATCTTCTCATGTATTATGCTATATCGTACATAATAGTCTTCAAAAGTACCTTTAACACCTGACTTTTTGTTTTAGTATAAAAACCCAAGCCTTGCATGTAGCATCATTAACAAATGTAACAAACTACTTGTTACCACCCAAGGACTCCACCTTTATAGGATTACAAAGGTCAAAGTGCACCAACTCTAACTTCATCTTCCTCTTTATAGACTTCTTATTGAAAGACACTCGATGCTGTTTTTCAGCCAAGCCATGATCATATTGGTTGAGATAAATCATAGCCTTTGTAGGGATAAGTGATTTTGTAATTAGCAACTTGATCCCTTTGTCACTAACCTATCCCAATCTTTGGTGCTACAAATCCTATGAAGTATTTTATTAAATAATTTGTAATTCTCTAGCACACACATTTAAGTGTGTATTATATAGAGTGTAGCATAACTTACCATAAGCAACCGTTAATAAACCTTTAGACAGTTTTTTACCATCACCAAATATGTGTTGATATCCCTCTTAGTTAAGACATCCATAGACAATAAATTGAGATGTAAGTCTAAAATATGTCGTATACCTCTTAAGGTCAATGTGCACCTAACATTTGTTTATATCTAGATGTCTCCTATGTAGATGACGCTAGTGGAGCTTTTATTGCTTATCTTCACACTTTCAAAATCACCACTCCTATAGTTGGTGAAATACTCTCTCTTTGGAACTTAATGATAAGATGCCCCCTATATCAATAATTCACTTCAAAAGTGGGTGAGTAATATGGAGACACCCACTGGTTGCATAAATTAACAACACTTTATCATCTATACTTGATGTCATTGTTACAGCGTTGTTATTGTCCTCATCCTTCTAGTTGTCTTGCCTTTTCTGTCCTCTCTTACACTTCTATTAGAATTTCTTTATGTGACGAGATTTGGTGCAGTAGTGACACGTTTTGGTCTCCTTGCTATCTCTCAACTTCAACTTATTCTTCAACTTGCCTTACCCTTTGGGACTTCTCATCTTACTTCTTCCTTTATTTTTGACCACAAGATCCTACATGTCAACATTGATTTCCTTCCTCCTAATCTTTTCATTGAATATGCTCTCTTTGATAACATCCAAAGAAAGCACACCATCCAGAGGGGAGTTGCTGATAGTCATAACCGAAGTTTCCTAACTATTATGTAAAGAACTTAACAGGAACAATGTGTGTAACTCATCATTAAGGACAATCTGTATATTGGTCAACTTATTAATGATGTCCTAAAATTGCTGAGAAGCTCCTAAAATTGCTGAGAAGCTTCAATATCAATTTTTTAGCTTTAGACTTCAAGTTTATGAGCCTTTTGATTAAGGAGGCCTTATTGTGTGCAGTCTTTCTCTCATAGAGATGTTTCAACTTCTTCTACAATTCGAAAGGATTTATATCTTAGGATATGTGAGTGAAAATACTAATATCAATCCACTATATAATAGTTCATAATGGTTTTCACTTTATTTTCTCCCACTTTTTATCTGTCATCTTCTCAGGTTTAGGTGGCACATCGTCTTTTACACTTTTATCGACATTAATTAGAATGTAAAGATCCTTGTAATATAGAAGATCTTCCATCCTTGGTCTCTATATCGAGTAGTTAGTCAATATCAACTTCATTATAGAGCTATTGTCACTCTCCATTACTAAGGCTTTGATACCACTTAAGGGTTTCAAACACAAAAATTTTAATGTAAAAAAAACCTCGAGTGCAAAGATAAAAAACCATACAAACTAATAATAAAATTCACTGAATCAAATAGTAGGGTACAAATTATAAAAGTTTCAAGCTCTCTCACTCAAGAATACCACACAAAATAACTAAAACTAATGTATGTTGGACCCCACACCCCACCTCTTTAGTGTTTGGGGGTTATACCCCAGCGTGTGTTTGTGGGTTATACCACGGCATCCAACACAAATCAGTATTGTCCTCTTTGGTCACGATTCGAACTCGTGACCTCAAGGTTTTGTTGCATTTAAATGCACGCCTCTTACCATTGAGCCAGTTGGCGTATCGACACCTTTCTATGGGACTTGCGGGTGAATCCACACCTAGGGTCTGGACACTGATGAGGTCATCACCTAGGGTCATGACGCTCTTGTCGACTGTAGTCCAAACTCACCACGAATGAAAGTTGAGCCAACACCGAGTATCGATGGGTGTGCACATTAGTTTGGCTGACTAGTGGTGTTACACATGATTGTTTTGGCTTATTCTGATATTTAGTTTCCTATCAAGATTTGATTGATACATATGATGTTTTATGCTTTTGTGTACTAGAATTGGGGCCTATGTTCATTGGATGAGTGAGTTAACAGGCTAGGCCTATGGTTCCTAACCAGTATACATTGAGTCACAAGCTGAGCCTACGCGTTTTCTATGTGTGATATATTCACTTCATAGGTTATCTATATCATCTTGATATGAACCAATTCTATCTGTGATATATGTTTTTCCTGCTCACTGAGTACCTAGTGTACTCACCCCCCTCCTCTTTTCAACCATGTAGGTTAATTTAGCGAACTTCAAGCTCTGTAAGGATCGTGCGGCTTTTTAACATTTCGACGTATTTTTGCACATGGGTAGTCTCTTGTTTTGTATTTTTATTGTCTAGTGGCTCATGAACTGCGTTTATGTATATACGTTTTATGATTTTGTGAGTTAACTTTTGGCTGCCTTGTATTTTATAAAAGATTTTATGTATGAACTTTTGATATTATTGTTGAGATTGCCTTGAATTGAGATTGCCTGGAGTTGAGATTGCCTTAAGTGGACTAGAGAATCCTAAAGTTGTGGTTGGATGTGAATATAGAAGTGTGTTTGAAATCGTTTGCAGGTTTTGGGATTTTTAAATTACAGCCATTGTGCTGCCCATTTTTTTCAAAAAAAAGAGAAGATATTCAGTTAGCCTTGCATAGTCGGATTAAGGATACTACGAGTGTCCTTATCCAGAGTATGCGGTGGTTGTCATGGGCCCGATGGGTACTAGGTCATGACAATTAAATTGGTATCAGAGCCCAAGTTTTTGCATTTTGAAAGGTGTTATTTCCGTTTTCAAAAAATTCATGAGCCTTAGGAGTCGAGTCTGGGTGTCGAAAGTCTTTAGACGAGAAGTTGAGTCTCGGATCGTTAAGTTGGCGTCTTTAACAGTCGGATGATTTCGACCTCGATTGGAGTACTTATCGACTTTCATTAGGATATCAAATAAGCTAGGCTTAGCCCGATTTATTTTATTAAACAATGTCTTTTCTTTGATTTTATAGTGATAGCATGGTTGGACGAGGAAGGGGAAGGAGTCGCAATGTGAGACCTTTGCGACCCGAGCTGGAGGAACATAGTGAAAAAGCAGTCGCAGAACCAGCGATAACTAGCTCTTCGGCTCATAAGCATCCTCACACCGTAACACCACCAGCGGTATCACAACCAGATTTATCACCGGTGCCAAGTGGAGCTCTGCAGCAAGTGATGACATGGTGGGCACAGTACACTGCGCAGTAGCAGCCTGGGGCTGGAGTGCCACAGATGCCACCACAAGTACCGCCACCACAATAACCAGTAGCGGTACCTAGTCATACACCAAGGCAACACTCGATGGTTAAAATTTTGGGGTATATCAAAGAGGCAAGGAAACTCGAGTGTAGTACTTTGTATGAGCACGGTGGTGTTATAGAGGCCAAAACCTAGATGAGGCGAACTGTAGAGACATTTCATGATATAGGGATGCCTGATGAGATGAAACTGAAGGTTGTCATCCGATTGCTGAAGGGCGATGCTAGAGTTTGGTGGGAAAATGTCCAGGGATGCTACCATAATCAGATGACTTGGAGAGATTTTATCAGTGAATTCAACGAACAATACTACACCAGATTTGATTGAGATCAGAAGAAGGCTACCTTCTTTACACTAACATAAGGGAATAGATCGGTGCATGAGTTTGAGACAGAGTTGAGGGTGCTCGCCACTTATGGCGGACAATATCTATAAGCAAGTAATCTGGGATGTTACAGCATAAGCATACACCACATTAAAAATAAGACCTTTCACTGAAATCTTTAATAAAAGTATCCTATCATTAGTTCTCTTTACCCTCCTCCAAAACATAATGTATAAGTTCCTTGACAACCATGACACCTACCTCATTCCATTACCTCAAACACCCTAAATACTAAAGTTTAAACATATTAATATCTTCCACTTTAGCCCCCCTCCACTTTGTCTCTTGGATGCACGCTATATGAATCTTATATTTGTCCAAAATCTCCATTAATTCTAATGAATTCCCTTTAATGGTCTTGATTTTCTAAAAACTATCCATAATCTGTCAACATCTTCTCATCTTCTAGACCCAAAGCTCACTAAAGGACTAGCCTTTGCTCTATCATCATAATTCAAAGCCACCACTCTTACCCTAATGCCCAATGCGAGCTATAAAAGACAAGCCTAATAAGTCCCCAAATGACTATATGATTACTTTTGAAAGAAAACAAATATTGAGATTAAATCCTAAAATGGGCATCATTAAAAACGAATATGAAAATCACAAGACAATCGGCCGTAAGCAAATCAAAATTTAGATGGTCTAAAATCTGAACCAATAATAGTTGCCTCTCACCTTACTTTAAAACTGACTAATGGCCAATATTAGAGACTAATTTGTATAAATAAATAGCAACTAAGTTTCTACATAATGCTAAAATACATTATTAGATAGGTGAAAAGGAACAATCAAAATGAAAAAAATATTATTATTATTTTATATAAAAGAAAAGATATATAAATTAATAGTTAAGGTGTTGGGTTAAAAGTTAAAAAAAATATATACGAAATGTTTCCATTAACTGACCAGATCTCAGAGAATTGTAGATATCTCCTTTGATTAAGAAATTTGCCATATACTCACTCTATTCACTTGTAAGTCCTCTCAACTACCCATTTCCTTTAATATTCTTTTGACATGTACATCATCGACCAGTATAACTAGTAACACCATTATTATAGTTGTATCATCCATTTATACATTTAAAGCACTCAATAATTTTGGTTAAAGAATGTGACTTTTGAACTATAACTATTGATAAAAAGCTTAGATGGAGTGTACATGGTTATAGATTTGGTTTTCAAATAGTGTAATAAGATTAGGTCAATAAAACAAGTTAACGATGATGATAATAATGCATATATAAAGCAATAGTAAGATAGCATCATCACTTAATTTCTAAATATTTATATAAAGATATACCAATTTATTTTCTCTCTAAATGTTTATATGCTCTTAAAATTTTTTATTTTTAACTTTAAGATTTTTATCAAAATACTAGTTTGATGACTTTCTTTCTTTAAATTATTATTTTTGACTTATCTTGTTCTTTTTAAGATATATAAAATTTTAAGACCTCATCTCTTTTTTGAAAACACTTTCCATTAAGAATATAAGACCTACTTATGTGAAAAGAGTGAATAGTATAGAGTTAATGATATGTTAAGTTTAAGCTTGCTTACTAAGAATAATTGAGTTCTTGATGGAAACTAACCCTCATTCCAATAAAACAAGTGTCTTAAGTGGGTTCACACTAGTTTGAGCAAGGTTGAATATTTTGAGACTATTAATGTGCTCGTTTAGTCGACTAAAGGCAAAATTGACCACAAGCTAGTGTGCTTTGGATAAACCAAGCATCAGGACGACTTATTAGTTAAACCATAAACCGAGTTTAATTTAAGATTTGATTTACTAAGATTTTAGCTAAATATTATTAATGTTATAATAAGAAGGTAGCTACAAGTGAGGACTCCGAAGAAATTATACAAATGTGATAACTGAACTCTTTTCTCTCTTGTCTCTTTTTAAACTTCCTATATACCCCTCTTTGATTTTATTTTTCAATCAATCTTTTCTTACTTTGTTATCATTAAAGAGACAGATCTTTTTCTGTCTAAGATCCTAGTCAAGTTCCTTTCCCTTTTAACAAATGAATTAGGCATTCTCTAACCTCCTTTTTTAGTGTTTCTCATATTGTAGATTATTTGTTCCTTTCAATTTATCCCCAATCTAATTCGATTACCTCACTTATGCTTTCTCAATAAGGTCTTGAGGAGTTATATAAAAACCTACAATTTTTTGCTCCTCCTGATGATAACACCTCAATAATACCAAATTCTAAAATATAATTTCACATCTACACCATTAGTTCTGAGGAAGACATGGATTCAAGTTATTACTGATTCCCCAACCTTTGATAAGCTTAGATTTCTTCCCTTCACACCAGACTCCTCTATTTTGGGCATTAGAGTTATAACTCTTCCCAGTGAGATTACGTAACAGGGAGTTATAAAATAGGCTAGTACACTTGTATGCTTCTTCATGAACAAAATATTAACCTTCCTAACGGTGTAAAGATGGGTGTAAACTCACTAATCAAAGATAGTTCTAAAAAACATAATTATAAATGAAAATAATTATTCTTATTCAAATTTGTTGAACTTTAAAACATTCAAAAGGTATTTAAGTTAGGGCCATAGCATATTCAAGGTAGGTCCCTATTTTTATAGAAATGGGATTCCTAGATTAAACTTGAAAGATATGAAGCTCAAGCACACCCATATATAGATTATGTTTCATAATTTTCCATTGGAATAGTGGAAAACTACTATCTTTAGTTATTTATCAAGCTCAATTGGGAGATATTTGTGTCTTAATAAACATACAACAATAATGAAGATGATGGGATTCTCCAAAATCTAAAGGAGTTTAATATTAGCTTAAAACTACCTAAAATCATGAAAATCATGAGATTAAGTAATAATAGTAAGATGATGGAGGATGAAATAGAGATAAGTTACTAGTAGAAACCTTAAGCTCTAAAAAGTTGTAAGGAATGGATGGAAGGTAGTAAAAGGTTCATAGTTAGTTCATTAGAGGAATTACTTAATACCTCTATAGGTGTTGATACAAAATGAACCCACACCTTAGATAATGAGCCAAGAAGCTTTTATATCAAAGTATCTTAGTTGCTCTAGCTCTGATAAATTTGTAAAAGTTGTTCCAAAAGTGTATAAGAAGTTTGGCCTAATTGTACTTCAGGAAAGAAAGGGATTTAGGGGAGTCCTATATACAAAACTTGCATATAAAGCAGTTTTAAAATAAATCCTATCGTAAATTAGTCAAATGAATATCTAAGGTGACACAAGAAAAAATGCCTTATAGTCGTATAACAATAAGAGAGTGAGCTCTCTAGTTAAGCAAGGTAAAGAAGAATTCATTGACACCAACATTAAAAAGAAACTAGGAAGGGAACCAATGAAAAAAGGCATCAAGCCCTCTCTCCCTCTCTATGATTTTGGCATGTAATGTTAAAGGCATGAATTGACCTAAAAAAACATATTCTTGACAATTATTTGAAATCTAATAATTTTTTCATAACAAGGCTCTTAAAAACTAAAATAAAGTTTAGTAGGCTTCAAACCTACATACGGATGTTTAGAAAGGGCAAGGAGGTAATACCAAACCACTAATCTCACTATGAGAATATGATCATTATTGGTTATGATCCAAAAACTATTATAGTCCTTCAATAAATTGATTGAAGCATTTTTATTATTTTAAACCGTAAGTGCACGGTGTAGCTATAGCTAACACTATAAGTATAGGTCGATCCCATTAGGAATACATGTACTAGTAGTAGCCTATTTTATGTATTTAACCAACAAATAAGATGATGATTTGATTTAAAAATAAACTAAGAATCAAGGCAGATATATCACAAAGATTAATTCAATATCAAATAACTAGTACCTAAGTAATGAACCCCCCAAGATATCTTAAGTGTTAACCCTTTATCACCTAATCAATTAACAATCATTAGACCGTGGAACCTCCTATCTTATGTTAATATCTTTCTTAAGACTATTAACAATTAATCCTTGGTTGATTGACTAAAACCTCTTTATAACCCCTAAGATTTCATTACTTCAATTCGTGAATTTCTCTATTAGGTTTGACCTTAATCTAAAGGATTTATGTGAACCCGTCTCTAGATTTGCATGTAACTCCTTCCAATTATGATAGATCTATTTACACAATAGGCTTTTTCAATCTCAAACTTTAAACTAATATCCCAAACATGTTAATTTAATAATATAAACATATAATTGAATCTAAACAAATCGATCAATTTAATTATATTAAATAAAGAATCAAATTATAGTTTATATCATATATTAGGTTTTATCCTACCTAGGCACTAAACAAACTTAGTTTCTAAACATAAAAAATGAAACAAACATATAAATTTCTAAAGAAAAATAAAAAAGAAAAGAATTCATAGATATGTAGATTCCCTTCTCTCTATTGAAATCCTCTTGAATCATTGATGAAAGGTCACTCTCTATCGAATCTCTTAAATTATCTTCGTGTTTTACTCGTCCTAGGTTCAAAACTATGTCTCTAACTATAACTTTGGCTGTAGCTTTTGACTATAGCCGTTTCTTTATCATCTTCTCTTGAAAATTACCTTTTATATTGCTAAACTATGGCTTCTAGATTATAAATGGTTAGCCATACAACTATGTGAGTGACCATCTATCTTAAAAACACTTCACAATTGCGACTTTATATGGTCAAAGTAGCTTATATGGGTAGGGACACGGTCATGTATGTTACTTACATGATTGTGTACCTCCACATTGGCAAAAACGTCTTTAAAGCTTTACAAGTCTACAGTCCCCTGCATGGTCCCTATGTATAATTGTAAATGTTACTCACATCGATGTATATCTATTCATATGGGTGTATGTATCCAAAATAACTCAAAGTCTTCCATTTTATTCCATGATTTCTCTCAAATTCTTCTCCTTTTGATCTATAAAGGTAATTAAGACCTAAAAATACACTTGACAAAAATAAGTAACAAGAACAACGTAAAACTCTCAAATAATAAGCAAAACACATTCAATATAGGCATAAAAATATAGCACAATAATCATTTATCAAACATCCCCACTCTTAAGATTTTTCTTGACCTCAAGCAAATCATAATCCAAGTGATCGGCTCTCGTTTGATCTTAAGATTAATCCCTTGGAAACCGAATCAAAAATTTAATTCCAAGGATTGCAATATAAGATGCAACCTTGGGTTGTCTCACTTAATCGGAACCTAACGAAAAAGGTCTAAGCTAGCCTAATTATCAAAAATGCAAACTAAGTTGATAAAAGAGGGAATTTGGATCATTGGTAAAAATTAAGAAAATTGAACTAAATGAAAGAAAAATGTATAAGAAGGTATTTTTGGATTTTTGGGAAATGAAAAGTGAAAACTCAAGCAATGATCAAATATGATAAAATCCTCTTGAAAACGAGCTTTGTCTATCATGGTTCAAAACAAATCTTTCGTGGGTGAAATTCACTAAGTTTTCGAATGATAAACCTTAAAGAACTCTTTAAGTCCAAGGTTTTAATCAATGAACTCCATT
>JANKOE010000009.1:27253467-27278549 GCA_026284465.1 Erythroxylum citrifolium | reverse complement strand
ACTTAACCACTTTAACAAATCCTATAACTTTTAATTCCATAAATCTCTTTCCATTTCATTCAAATCTCACAATTTCTTCTCTTATTTACACATAACTAATTGCTAATAGTTCCTCATTAAATAATCCTAGCGTACAAAAAGGTTCGGGGTCTAATAAAGACACTCTCGAATGCTTTCTGGACATCCCTTTTTAATATGATGGGTTATGATTTGAAGTTTTCAACATCAAATCACCCACAAACAGATGGTTAAATGGAAAGAATCAACGGTTTGTTAGAAGAGTACCTAAGGCATTATATAAGGTAAGTCAACGTAACTGGTTGAGTTTACTTGATACCGCACAATTTCGCTATAACTTGCATAGATCTTCGGCTACGGAGAAAAGTCCCTTTGAGATTGTGTTAGGATAATAGCCTCTCACACCACTAGAGATTGCTGAATAAAGGACAGGTGGCAAATGTCCTGCGGCGCATAAGTTTGCGATGGAGAAGCAAGAATTGTTGGATGAGGCGAGGGACATTCTTCAAAAAGCTTTTCGATGGATGAAGAAACAAGCGGATCTTTAAAGGAGATCGTTAGAATTTGACATGGGAAATAAAGTTTTGTTGAAACTAACCCCACATATTCGGAAGAAGATTTCGAGTAAGCAAGAAATCTTCATAGGGATTTGTGCCAAAGTACGATGGGCCATTTGAAGTGCTACATAAAGCGGGGAAAGTGGTATATAGATCGAAATTGCTCGAGCGGTTAAAGGCACACTCTACTTCTCATGTTAATTTTCTCAAGCCTTACTATGAGGATGCATCAAATCCAAATAGGAGTCAGGTGAAGCGAGTTGAATAATTTCACCTCCCTTTCAAAAGTAGCTTATTGGGATTGATTTTTTCACCGGTTGTGAGGAAACAGTTCGAGGATCAAGTGGAGAAGATCCTAGATCATCCAACAATGGATCAACCTAAGAAGAACTGACAAACCGAGTTCTTGATTTAGTGGAAAGGTAAACATGTCGCGGAAGCTACATGGGAAAAAGATATGACTTTGTGGCAATTCGAGGACCAGGTGAATGCTTGCGTTCATACTAACTCGACGAGGGCGTCGAATCCATCTGACGGGAGTTGTTTGTTAGACCCTTAAATTTTGGAGCACTTCTCAACGACCTTCACGATTCTCCTTAGGAGGAAGGTTAGTTGGATTATACGCATGATGAAGGCATGCGAAAACATTAAGGCAAACATGGGCGAGTGGGATCGAACTTGGTACGAATTTTGGTAGAGTCTCGGGCCTTGTGGAGATTGACTCAACCCAAACTAAGGACTTGATGGACTAAGGACTTGTCTCATGCTTGGATAAATGGACCACCAGTAGCAGATAGATTATGAGAAGCATTGGGTCAGGCTAGTGTGCTATGTGGACTTCAGCAAGATCACGAAGATCATAAAAAGACCTTAAACGATGTGGCAACAACTAGGAGTTAGAGTTGCAGTGGGACTCAGCATCTAAAGATAGTGAAAAAATTTTAGGATAAGGATGTTAGTTTCCTATTGAATGTAAAATATATCTTTCTGTTATCTTGTAGATTTTATCTTATCAGTTAAAGTCCTATTTGGATAGAGGTATCATCTAATTGGTCCATGTGATGTAATCTGATAGAGATAGACGTGATCTTAATATGATCTTAGACAATTCAGTTTAAGTGAGATTCTAAACATAACTTAACTTCCAAGTTAAAGTACCTATATATAGTTCATTCGAGCTTTACTCTCCTCATTCAGTCAAAGAAAATATTTCTTGTATTCTTTTGTGAAAAAGTAATATAAAAATTGGTTTTACCGTATCTCTTGTTTTCTTGTTGCCTTTTTTTTGTATTACTTCCGTAGCATTATTTCTTCAAGTGTGTGAGGTAAACACTGCAAGAGTTATTGAAGACCGAAGTTTTGCTCACATGAACCTAAGTAAAACTGCTGTGCAAAAGATGTTGGTGATCAACTTCGATAAAAGTTCTACTCTTAAAATGACCTTTGTATTAGGTACTAATAGTAGCCACTTATCTATATCTTGCTCAAACTTCAGATTGTACCCCAAAGGTAGGCCAAGTTAGGATCCTCTGTGTTTTTTTCAGACTTCCGAGTCTCATAAGGTCTAGCATTCCACCGAACACTTACCGTAGCTGCAAAGCCGATTGTTTACCCTTGAAACAAGAAGCATTCGGAAGCTCTATTTCACTCAAGAGCGAGTCCTGGACAAGTTTCCAGTATTTATTGGGAAAAACAAAAGATAAAAAGATTCAGCCCCGAAGGATAAATGAAACACACTGTAATATACCCTAGAGAGTTTTATAAGTAGAAGAAGATATCGTGTAAAGACCCACCAAAGGAAAGAAACCGAATCAACAGTTCTACTGCCACAAGAGTACTTGAGAAATAAGAACTAATTTCTGGAAGCCATAAACTCCGAAGATTCCGTTTCGCTCATTGTCGCATACTTGAGAGCAAGTAACAGCAAAACAAAATTCGAGTCAGTTATACAGTCATTAAGTAGGATATAGCCTTAGTTCTCACGCCTATAATTTAAGTTCAACAAGGATGGCACATAGATCTACCAACTGTATCACTAGATCAGTTCTAAAAGTTTACTTTTTGCCACTATCAGGACTAGCATCGCCATATGAAACCAATCCCCCACGTCCAGATGATGAGCTTGATCTAGACCTGCTAATTGTTCTTCCCTGACGTTTTGGTGGCACCACAACAGGAGATCTAGAAAGTGATGATTCACGACTCCTAGACCTTGAGCTTGATCTGGAACTAAATCTTCCTTTGTTAAGAGGTTGCTGCTCATCAACCCGGGGACCTAATCGAGATTTTAAACCATCACTTATGAGGGTGCGTTTATCTTGGCTCCGGCTTCGGCTTTGAGCCCTGCGTCGATAACTGCTAGGACTTCGGGAAACACTCTTACTTTGACTTCTTCTGTTTCCATATCTATAGTTAAAATGTACATTCATTGATTAAGTTTGGTCTGGTTTTGCAGAAACACAGGTAATCCATAAACGGAAACATAATATCACGGTGCAATGAAAACTGCCCACCTAGCATTAAGTTGACATCATGTAAACTATTAGTAACAAAGGAATCATTTGACCTCGGTGGTGAAGATATAAATGAGGTTGTATTACTAATGATTGCCAATTAAAATTAGAGCATAAAGTAAAATGATGATTGAGTAAACAGATTAAACTGTAATGAAAAAGGCAAGTCAAGGAGACTACCCAAATCATACCACAACAAAGCGACCAACTAAAAGATAAAATTTTGACACTCACTTTGATGTACCTAAGACACTATGCATTGAGGAGTATAGAGGGATGGAAGGAGCAAAAACCTGTGGGGACTCCTGCCTCTCGGTGAAGTTCTATAACGTCTAGAAGTTGATCGCTCTTGATAACTTCTGTAGCTTGAATACCTTCAAAGAGGCAAAAGGGGATTCTGAGAGCTTGAAATTATTTCTATATATCAATTAAATCTCATTGGAATTACCTATTGTGACTCCTTTCATTATTATGTCTTCCACCATAATGGTAGGACCTCAAAGGTGATCGATCTGGAGAAGGGGTGCGATATCGACGTGCAAATGAATATTGTTCAGTGAAGCCACGCCCTTTCCGAATGCGCTTGGGAACACCGTTAGGGGATTGGCTTCTTGATAAAGCACGACCATGATGTTTATTAGAACGTTCAGGCACTCTTTGCACAGGATTACCCAACGGACTTCCACTGCGATCTCTCAATCTAGTGGTCCGTGGAACCTGTTCAGGACTCAGACTGCTCCTATGGCTGTTGTTTGGCTTTCGTTTAGGACTTGGCGAGACACTTCTGTTAATCATAAACACACACAAAGTATTAGAAATGCAGGATGAATGTATTAAATAATATCTATTAAGCAGATACCTTGAAGTGCTTGAGCCATTTGAATGAGAAGGCTTAACAGTGATTTTCTGTGATTTAGAATTTGCACCACTTCCATTGTTCAATTGCTTGCCATTTTTTGGAGATACTTCTCCTTCTTCTTGAGATGAGCTGGGCTCAATGTTCTTTAGCTTCTCCTCCCTTTTTGGTTCTTCAACAGCTTCTTTTGTTGACAGATGATTTGATAATTTCTTTCCTACATCTGAAATATCTAGATCAGTCTTATATTAAGTTTACAAAGCCTTTCAAAATTTGGCCACTTGAAGCCTTACTGCCTCAAAACAGATTTATAAGGGGTTAGTTGCCTAGAAGTCTTTGAATTCTGACTTCTAAAAAGTTAAAGAACAATCAGGTGATAAACCGTACATGAAAGGAAAAATGTGCAATATAGGAAATGGTAACAATAGAAGTAATGTAAAAAGCACACCTTGATTCTGTCTCATTTTATTATCAGCCTTAGTGGAGTTTTTGTTTCTATGAGTGTGGACACGGTCACCTTTTTCATGATCGGAACTGCTACCACTGCTAGCACTATCAGTCTCTGAATCACTTGAACTATCAGAACTCCTACAAACAATCAGTTTACATCCAGTAAAACGAAAAACTATACAGCACAAGGATATAATATCACATTTGAAACAAGTATAAACCAAACCATTTGGACTTCCGCCTTGAATGTGTATCATGCCGACCTCTCTTTCTCTTTCTTCTCCTTTCCTTCCATTTTATCCTGTGTTGCCGGTTACCTCTTTTTATTGACCTCTTCTTCCCATGCCTCCCATCACCAGATGAACTAGAATCAGATAGTGAAGAGTCTGAATCTGATTCCGAAGGCGTATCAGATTCTGAGGATGATGAATCAGAATCAGAGCTATATGACTCAGATGTAGAGTATCTCCTCCTTTTCTTTCTTGTATCTTTCTGGGATTTTTTCTGCCTTCCCCTAATTCTTCCATCAGAACAATCATCAGGAGAACCCTTCCCTAGTTTCTTCTTCTTTCCTGGTAAAAAGCAGTGTCATATAAGCATGTACTCTGAAGTTATAGTAGCAATAACGTATGATGGATATAAACAAGTTCCATGCAAATTGAAAATTCAAATGGAAATACTACCGTCTGCTAAAAAATAAGAACTAAGTAAAATATAATAGATATGAATGTTTCTATACTAGCATCAAATAAAAAGAAAATTTAAAAATGGCTTGAATGAAGCTTTGTTACCTTCAAATTAGCAGCCCCAAGAAATCAAATTTAGGATTTATTAGAAACTAGACACCACCCCTTGTTAGTACCTCTCCTATTGATCAGCCTATACTACCTAAGCCCATTAAAACTTATGTTCGTACGAGCAAGTTGGGAAAAGGGGAATCTGCCATGTAGGCAAGTTGTTATCAATTTGTTATAGTTGATTATGGAGAGAACAGGGGGAAGAGAGGGGCCTGATTTTTGGCAAATTGTGAAGTATTATTCCGACCTGGATGTCACCAGGAGGGGGAGCTTGCTCCAATTGTTTTTCTTCACTTATCAATAATACAATCTCTAAAGCATCACCTATCAACTGGTGCTTTCATTGAGAGAGTATAGAGGGGCAGAGATTGAATGCAAGCTCGAATGGAATCTAGAACCTCTGCGATAGAAACATCTATTAGGAGGCGAGAATCATCACTTCCAGGTCAGGAAGGAATGGTTAAGTCGCACGATGCTACTCTGAAGGACTTACGAACACAGTTGAGTTCTTTGATGGCCACTGTCGAGACATTGGCTAAGTCCCAAAATCTCCTTAGTCAGAGTTGAGGGAAGGATTCCAAGCCAATAACTGGTAGGAACCCAGAGAAGCAGAATATAGGAGGAGTCGAAGGTTCACCAATGTTGACTCACCTTGCGTCTTCCTCATCGGGTGGGGAAAAATCAATTAATGGTACTCAAGGGACAGAGCCTCGCCGACAAGAGAATCGCTCAGTGTATGCGACAACAGAGCGTTCACGGGAAGAGTATAGGAACGCAGCACGACATTTCGATCTCCCTTCGTTCCACGGGGAGGATCCTTTCACATGGTTACACGTGCAAAGTCCTATTTTTTGATCCATGGGATCCCTTCTGAGCCTCGTTTACCAATGGCTCAGATATGTATGGAGGACATTACGTTATATTGGTTCATTTCCATACGTGAGCTTGATCCATGCATGACGTGAGAACGCTTCAAGTGTTCTCTGTTCGACCGGTACAGTGGGAAGGATGAAGGTAATCCGATCAAGCAGCTCAAATCGATCCTTCAATGTGGTTCGGTGGATGCATATATCGGCGAGTTTGAACGGTTGTCCTCACAAATCACCCATTTCCCATAAGAATGGTTTATGAGCTGTTTTCTGGGTGGTCTACGGGAAGAGGTTAAGAATTGGGTCAACATTCACGACCTGCCGACTAGAAATCGATTGTTGACTGTGGCGCAAGAGGTAGAAAGGGAGTTGATCAGTGAAGGGGTAATTCACACCAGCGAACCAAGGCAAAAGTCAAGAATCCAACCTACTGGACATGGTTTGCAGTTGGACACCAGCTATCCCCCGTTTTGGTCATTCGAACAGAACATTTGTTAATACGAGGAGTGAAGGAAGGCAAACGCCCAACAAATTCCGAGGTTCATGGCAGACAAAAATAGAAATACTAGAACCAAGTGGAGGGGAACAAGGAATTTGTTGCATGAACAGCTTATGGAGAGAAGGGCAAAGGGGTTGTGATTTAAGTGTGGCCAAACCTTCAGTCCACTTCACCAATGTCCAGACAAGGAGTCTAAGTTGATTGTTTGTGAAGGAGACGTGAACGATAATATGGTAAAAAGTCAGGAAACAGCCAAGGAAGAGGAGTATCAAGAGGATTGGGAATTGGTATGCAACTTGGTTGAGTTCAGAGAAATGGGAAAAGATCAAACCACATCTTCCAAATTCATGGTTTTGATGGATAAGCTTAATGAAATGCCTATCTTGATTTTGGTAGATAGTGGAGCTAGTCATAATTTTGTGTCTAGTAGGTTGGTACAAGCCATGGGAATTTCCATTACTCCGACTCGAACCTTCAAAGTAAGATTGGGAGATGGGCATCGGTCTTTCTCACAAGGAGTTTGTAAGGAGGTGAAACTAGAAATGAATGGATTTGAGTTTAGTGTAGATGCATATGTTTTCGATATTGGGGGACTTGATTTAATATTAGGCGTTGCATGGTCGAAGACATTAGGGGTGGTGAGAGTTGATTGGAAGATGTGTATGTCCTTCAACCAAATGCGATCGAAAGTCACTTTGCAAGGAATTAATATGCAAGACTCTTCTCCTCACACTCTACAACAGATACTCAAGCGTGAGGAAGTGGAAGTGGAAGGGTTGTTGTGGTCCATAGGAGTAGGAGGATCCGTATCTGAAGAAAAGGGAACCCTAAATTCAGTGCAGCAACAGGAATTGCGGGTTGTTTTTTTTTCAGATTTGAGTCGATCTTTTAGGAGATAAAAGAGCTACATCCAAGAGGACTAATGACCACACGATCAACTTGAAGGAAGGGGCAAAACCTGTGAACATTCGTCCCTATAGGCACGCACATCATCACAAGGATGAGATTGAAAGGCACATCAAACAGTTGCTGGAAATGGGAGTAATCATGCCCAGCATTAGTCCTTTCTCAAGCCATGTGATTCTTGTTAAAAAGGAGGATGGATCATGACGGATGTGTGTTGATTACAGAGCTTTGAATAAGCTCACAATGCCCGCCAAGTTTCCAATTCTAGTAATAGATGAGCTGATGGAGGAGTCACATGGGGTCGAGTACTTTTCGAAGGTAGATTTGAAGTCTGGTTTTCACCAGATCAGAGCTAGAGAGGACATCCATAAAATTGGGTTTCGGACTCATGAGGGGCATTACGAGTACCTAGTGATGCCCTTCGAACTCATGAATGCACCCACTACCTTTCAATCCACTATGAACTTTATTTTCAAACCTTTGTTACGAAAGTTCATTTTAGTTTTCTTTGACGACATTTTGATTTACAATTCGGATTGGAATCAACATACGCGGCATTTGGCTTGGGTGTTACAACTCCTACTGGACAATCAGTTGTATGCTAATATAAGGAAATGTATTTTCAGACAGCAATCTGTGGAATATTTGGGTCATGTCCTATCATGCGAAGGGATAGCTATGGACCCATTGAAGATCAAGAGTATTTTGGAATGGCCTATTCCTAAGAATGTGAAGGGAGTGAGAGAGTTCCTTGGACTCACTAGGTACTACAGAAAATTTGTCCAAGATTATGGAAATATTGCAAAACCACTTACCGAACTTACCAAGAAAGATGGGTTCATTTGGAGGAAGGAGTCCCAAGAGGCTTTTGAGGAATTGAAAAGGAGAATGACAACATCCCCCGTTCTAACTTTGCCAGATTTTTCCAAGGAATTTTCCATCAAGTGTGACGCGTCAGGGAGAGGTTTGGGTGTTGTCCTAATGCAAGAGGGCCTCCCATTGGCGAATCGACTTATTCCAAGTCCATTTATGAGAAAGAAGTGATGGCGGTAGTGAACGCCAACGAATTCCGTCAATAGATCAACAATGTTGGCAAGCTAAGTTGTTGGGTTTAGACTTTGAAGTTATCTATAAACCGCGAAAGCAAAACAGAGCTACAAATGCCCTCTTTAGAGTGGAAGATGATAAGCTGTTATTCACAGCAATTTCAGCTCCATTTTGGCTTGATATGGATGTGGTTCGACAGGAAGTTAAGGGGAATGTCGAGCTGAACTCCCCCATTTCAACTATACTACAGGATCCTAAATCAAAACCTGATTATCATCTAGGGAAGGCTTCTTGTTCTATAAGAATAGGTTAGTTCTTTCATCTACTTCTACATTAATTCCCCAATTATTGCAAGAGTATCATTCCTCAACGTTAGGGTGACATTCTAGTTTCCTAAAGACCTATAAGAGGCTGGCTAGTGGATTGTTTTGGCTAGGAATGAAGTCGTCAATACAGAAATTTGTTCAGGAATGTGCCGTATGCCAAAAGAATAAATACATGGCCATGTCTCCAGCTGGTCTCTTGCAACCTTTACCCATTCCCAGGCTAATATGGGATGAAATCTCAATGGATTTCATTACGGGGCTTCCTAAGTCCCAAGAGTACGAAGTCATAATGGTGGTAGTGGATCGGCTATCAAAGTATGCTCATTTCTTACTTCTCAAATCCTTTTACGACTAAAACAATGGCTGAAGTGTTTATAAAAGATCTGGTGAAGTTGCATGGTGTCCCTAGCTCCATATTGAGTGATAGAGACCCACTTTTCACTGGTAATTTTTGGAAAGAGTTATTCAAGTTACAAGGGTCAGTATTGAAGATGAGTTCTTCCTACCATCCCAAAATGGACGGCCAAACAGAAGTGGTTAATAGGTGTTTAGAAGCCTACCTTCGTTGCTTTGCTTTCGAGCAACCTAAAAATTGGTCTCATTGGCTGTCTTGGGCTGAATATCGGTATAATATTAATTGTCATTTAGCAATTGGGAGGAATCCTTTCGAAGTCATCTATGGTCACCTTCCACCAACCTTACTGCACTTCTCTCAAGGGAAACTCTAGTGGAATCAGTGGCATTAGCTTTGGTAGATAGAGGTGAAGCTTTATGCCAACTCAAACACAACCTACTTTGTGCACAATCTATGATGATGAAATTTGCAGATGTTCATAAGAGGGAGGTGAAGTTCATAAGAGGGAGGTGAAGTTTCAGGAGGGAGACTTGGTCTTTGTTAAACTAAGACCACATAGACAGATTACCATTGCAAGGCGCATCTGTCCCAAGCTTTTTGCAAGATATTATGGTCCTTTTCGGATCATTGGTAAGGTGGGATAGGTTGCTTATAAACTACAACTCCCACCTACATCCAAAGGACATCTTGTTTTCCACGTTTCCCAGCTAAAGAGGATAGTGGGTGATCATCCTATTGAGCACAATCTTCCTCAAGGGAAGAGATGGATACCTCGGAGTTGGTTGAACCTGAGGCAATCCTTGCCTCAACCGTCACCAAGTCCAAAAGAAGAAATATTCGACAGTGGCTTGTCCGTTGGGAATCTAGACCAGCAGAGGAGGCCACTTAGGAGGATGCAGAATTCATTAAAGGGCAGTTTCCTTCTACCCACCTTAAGGGGCGGAGAGGAATATAGCTAAACAGGGGGAAGAGGAAAATTGCTAAGTAATATTCAGGCCTAAATTTCACCAGGAGGGGGAGCCTGCTCAAGTTGTCTTTCTTTTCACATATCAATAATACAATCTCTAAAGCATCACCTATCACACCTAGTATCTAGGAAACACTCCTAAAATAGAAGAATCCCGGATAGATGAGAAAACCTCCAACTTTCACAAATTCATAACTTGAAAATTCTCTCCACTATCTCATAGTTGAAACACTCAGTCCTATACAGAGATTTTGGGCTCTCAATCAAAATCCTACTTAAAGGATTTTAATTATTCCCTAAGTAACTTAAATCCTAAATCAATAATTATAAACTAAAATAAGCATGTTTTAATTTGGATAGTTGACCCTTACCACTTAAAAACCCTTTAACATTTTCATATTTAATGTTAAAGAGTACATCCTTAATTCTAGGGATTATGATTCTATTGCATGATTCTAGGAATAATCCTAATTATGTATAGCTTGATTATAGGGATTATATTCTATATTAGGCTAACAACTTTTTGTATATAAAGCCCTACTCTGTACATACTCAAGATATAATAAAATTACTACTACTTTCAAGTTTACATGGTATCAGAGGCTTAGGTCTCTTTCAGTTTTAATTTTTTTTAATCTGCCAATGCGCAGATTCACTGTCCAGTGGACAGGTTTTGGGTACTTTTCTTGGGTCTCTTTCAACACAACGACCTCCGATCACCATCATCAGCAGCAACACAACAACCACGAATCTGACGCACCACACACATGCCTAGGCGTCACTCCCTTGTAATGTCAAGACGCTGCCTTGACTTCTACGTGGAGACGCTGCTGATTTTGGTCCAACCTATTTTGGACTTTTATGTGCAGCAAGTTCCTTTGTTCCTATGTGTGTTATTCATACCTTTCCGGTTCTCTTTTCTCTTATTTTCAGCTCAAGTTTCTAGTGTATATCCATTATCCGTTTCATTATGACTGACAATAAGAGTTTAGTTGTAGCAGATGTCATTCCTGTGCTGTCTAGAATTACATAACATAAATTAACAGGGCATAATTATTTTGAGTTGTGCAAAACAATTCGGATTTACCTATGGAGTATCTCGAAGGATACTCATCACACTGATGATCCCCCATTGGACCACACTCGCCGGGAGTGGCTACGTGATGATGCTCGTTTATTCTTACAGATTCGGAATTCTATTGATATTGAAGTCATCAGTCTCACCAATCACTGTGAGTATGTTAAGAAATTAATGGATTATCTAGAATTCTTATTCTATACTCTGGCAGAGGAAACATATTTCAAATTTATGAAGTATGCAAAGGTTTTTATAGAGCTAAGCAACATGATCAATCTCTTCGGTCATATTTTATGAATTTTAAAAAGATTTACAAGGAATTAAATTTTCTGTTCCCATTTAGTCCTGATATCAAGGTCCAACAAGTTCAACGGGAACAAATGGCTATTATGAGTTTTTTAGTTGGTTTAAATTCTCAATTTGATGTTGCTAAATCTCTGATTATGTCCAGTATCGAACTTTCCTCCCTGCGCAAGGTATTTACTCAGATACTTCACACAGACATTAATTCATTTGCTCCTCCTAGTACTCAGAATTCTAGTGCTCTTGTGAGTCGAACTCATGAATTCGACTCTGAAAAATCTCAGACATCACAATCGAAGTAGGGGAAATTGGAGCAATAAGAATCAAGATGCAAGAGGAATAGTCTGTCGATATTGTCATAAGCCCGATCACACTAAATACACTTGTCAAAAGCTACAGAATAAATCTCAGAAATCACATTCCTCCCACATTGCAGCTACTGATGCACCTAGCTCATCTACTAAGAAGACTTACTGTATCTGCTGAGGAATTTGCCAAGTTCACTCAATATCAAGAGGCACTAAAGCATTCATCCTCACCTATTACTGCTATTGCTAACTCAGGAAACACATCCACGTGCCTTCTATCCTCATATAATATGACAGGTAATTCTAGCCTCTTTTCTACTTTTTCTAGACACTCATCTCCTTCTCATGTTACATTAGCTGACGGCTCCACTTCCTCTGTCATTGGATCTGGCACTGTCTATCCTACTTCCTCTTTTTCCCTAACATCAGTCTTAAATTTACCTGGACTCTCCTTTAATTTATTATCTGTGAGTAAACTCACTCATACCTTAAATTATTGTATCTCATTCTTTCCTAATCATTGTATTTTTCAAGATCTTAGGACGAAAAAGACTATTGGTAAAGGAGTGGAAGCAGGAGGTCTCTATGTTATGGATGCCTCAGTACCTAAACCCATTGCCTGCCCTAGTGTCTTGATCCCATTTCAAGCCCATTGTCAATTAGGACATCCATCTTTACCCTTGTTGAAGAAACTTTGTCCTCAATTTCATAATGTATCTTCTTAAGATTGTGAGTCCTGTCAGTTTGCTAAGTACCATCGTCTATCTTCTTTTCCTCGAATCAATAAAAGGGCTAGTTCTCCAATTGCATTAGTACACTTTGATGTTTGGGGCCCATGCCCTGTAATGTCCAAAACTAGGTTTCAATATTTTGACATTTGTTGATGACTTCTCCCGTGTAACTTGGCTTTATCTCATGAAAAATCGTTCTGAATTATTTTCTCATTTTTCTGCCTTTTGTGCTGAGATTAAAACCCAGTTTAATGTCTCAAACTGCACTTTACGAAGTGATAATGCCAAGGAATACTTCTCTACACCATTTCAATCCTCCATGATCCAACATGGTATTCTCCTCCAATCCTCATGCATTGATACTCCTCAAAATGGCGTGGTTGAGAGAAAAAATTGCCATCTCCTTGAAACTGCGAGAGCACTATTTTTTCAAATGAAAGTTCCTAAATCTTTTTGGGCTGATGCAATCTCCACAACATGTTTTTTAATTAATCGTATGCCCTCTTCTGTCCTTCACGGTGAGATAGCTTACACTGTCCTCTTTCCCTCTAAACCCTTGTTTGATATTCCACCAGGCATTTTTGGTATTACTTGCTTTGTTCGGGACACGCGTCCTCAAATCTCTAAGTTAGACCCCAAGTCTATAAAATGTGTTTTTCGCGGTTGTACCTATCTACAAAAGGGGTATCGTTGCTATTGTCCCACTCTTAACAAATATCTTCTTTCAACTAATGTTACCTTTTTCGAACAGGTTCCATTCTTTCCTCACTCTTTAGTCTCAAGAACAGAGGTTGATGACGCTTTGCTTGTTTATCACCTTTCAAACAACCAAGGCTACACCTACACAACCGCCACCTCATCGTTTTGTCTACTCTAGACGACAAGATCATCCTGATACAAGCCCCATATCTAGTTCTTCTTCTCCATCAGATCCATCACCCGATGATCTCCCAATTGCTCTTTGCAAAGGTAAACGTCAGTGCACCTACCCTATTTCACCATTTGTTTCTTATGATCATTTATCTTCTTCCTCGTGTTCTTTTATTGATTCCCTTGATTCTGTCACTCTCCCAAAGATTGTCCATCAGGCTTTATCTCACCCTGGTTGGCATGATGCTATGATAGAAGAGATGAATGCTTTAGATGCTAATGGTACTTGGGAATTGGTATCATTACCTATTGGTAAGAAGGCCATTAGTTGTAAATGGGCATTCACAGTCAAAGTTAACTCTGATGGCTCAGTAGACTGACTCAAAACTCGGCTTTCTGCAAAAGGCTATGCTCAAACTTATGGTGTAGATTATTCTTCTACATTCTCACCTGTAGCCAAATTGACATCCATTCACCTATCCATCTCTCTGGTCACTACTTGTGATTGGCCGCTACATCAGTTAGATATCAAAAACGCTTCTCCATGGTGACCTTCACGGGGAAGTATACATGGCGCAACCACCTAGTTTTGTTGCTCAAGGGGAGTTTGGTAAAGTTTGTCGTCTTCGAAATCTCTATATGGTGTAAAACTAAGCCCTCGCTCTTAGTTTGGAAAATTTAGCCAAGCCATTGAAGCATTTGGAATGAATAAGAGTAAATCAGATCACTCTGTTTTTTATAGACACTGCATTTGGAATTATTCTTCTTGTTGTTTATGTGGATGATATTGTTATTACTGGAAGTGATCATGTGGGCATTTCATCTTTAAAGTCTTTTCTTCACAGCCAATTTCAGACCAAGGACTTAGGGCCCATGAAATAGTTTCTGGGAGTAGGGGTGTCAAGGTATTTTTTGTCCCAAAGAAATTATGTTCTAAATTTACTAAGGCTGGAAAATTGGTAGTTAAGCCATGCAGTACTCCAATGACTCCGAATCTACAGCTCTCTAAAGGAGACTTGTTTGAAGATCCCGAGAAATACAGAAGATTAGTTGGAAAACTAAATTATTTAACAATGACTCGTCTTGATATTGCATATGCAGTTAGCATTGTAAGTCAATTTATGTCATCTCCAACGATTCATCACTGGGATATACTAGAGCAGATCCTAAACTATTCATCACTGGGATATACTAGAGCAGATCCTATATTACCTAAAGGGAACTCCCGGTCTAGGGATACTATACAACAATCATGGGCACACTCGTATCGAATGTTTTTCGAATGCTAATTGGGCCAATTCAAAAGTTGGCAGAAAGTCCACAACTAGATATTGCGTGTTTTTTGGAGGGAATTTAGTCTCATGGAAAAGCAAGAAGCAAAATGTTATGTCCAAATCAAGTGCAGAATCCTAATATCGAGCAATGGCACAAGCCACGAGTGAGATCATATGGCTATACCAGCTTCTTTCTGAAATTAGCCTTAAAGTCTCAAAACCGGCCATACTTTGGTGTGATAATCAAGCTACTCTACATATTGCATATAATCTTGTATTTCATGAGCGAACTAAACACATAGATATTAATTGCCACTTTGTTCGAGAAAAGATCCAACAAAACTTAATCTCTACAGGGTATGTCAAGATTGGAGAATAACTTGCAGATATTTTTACAAAAGCTTTGAATGGAGTTCGGGTCAACTATATTTGTAACAAGTTGGGCATGATTAATATCTATGCTACAACTTGAGAGGGAGTGTTATAGATTACATCCTTAACACTAGGGATTATGATTCTATTGCATGATTCTAGGAATAATCCTAATTATGTATAGCTTGATTATAGCGATTGTATTTTATATTAGGCAAACAACTTTCTACATATAAAGCACTATTCTGTACATACTCAACATATATAATAAAAAATTACTTCTTTCAAGTTTACACATCCTAAACTTGATTACAAGAATAAGGCATGTGTAAACACCTATGTAAGAAGTAGTTAGTCTCCAGTATAAGACTCCTCTTATTTGTTGCTAGTCTATCAGATCAAGGGAGAATCTAAAACACTATTATTCATACAGTCTACCATCCTCTTAGAGCTTACCAATTATTGATGCACAGTGCATATCAGCATAAGGTTCTTCACCCGTCAGCAATTCCCACATAACAATTCCAAACGAGTAAACATCAATCTATTAAAGAGAAGACATGTCACACACAAATGTTGTTAGAAATGTGCAATAACAATCCTAATTTGATATCAACAATATTCCTAAGATTGATATTCTAATAAAAGAAAAATTACCTTCTCTGATACCATGTGGTTTTTTCCACTAAGAAGCTCAGGTGCCATCCAGGGTAAAGTCCCACGAACACCACCTGATACCAATGTATGTTGCTTCACCTTCGATAAACCCAAATCACCAATCTAATAAACAATGCATTATTGGTTAGCAGGTTCCTCCATGCATTCATATGTTTGCACATGAGAACATATGTTTTATTTCATTTGTTCACATCACATAAGTTTTGGAGAACACCAAATAAGCATCAAAAGGCTCATAAATTTCCAGTAATAAGCACAACAAAATGCAAAGAATTGAGTTTCAATTTAATAACACGTCGGAAATGAAACATATTATTAGCAACAGAGCAAAGCTCAAATGCTTCAACTCAAGTTCAGTGTGAACCCAACAAACATTTCCATGTCGGCATACCTTGCAAATGGGCCGTTGAGGATCTCTCATATTTACTAGCAGGTTTTCACATTTCAAGTCAAAATGAACAATGTTCTTTCCATGTAGATACTCCATCCCAAAGGCCGCATCCATGGCTATGATGAGTCTCTTGCGACGGTCAATGGTTCTGTTCAACCATATTACGAAGTCAATTTCACTCCAAGACTTTTAGAAGGCTTTTATAATTCTAGTCCATAAAAATTACTTCTGGAGAAAAGTTATGTCTGAAAAGCAGTAAGAAGCCCGATAACATATTACAGCTATAATAACACCCCTGGGATATCACCTTACAACATGGTCATGGACATGATTACCTATCCTTCTTCTGCAAGAATTGTTTCAAAGATCCATTAATCATGAATTCGGTTACAGTTGCTAAGGTTCCATCAGGGCCATCACGCACTATACCATAAAAGGAAACAACATTCGGATGATGCAATGAACTCAACAATAAAGCCTCTTTCCAAAAATCTGCAATCTACAAAAATGAGAAAAACATAGGAATTAAAACGGTATAATTGAACCCCTCTTTACATGGGAATATTCTAATATATTTTTGCTTGAATGAATAACTCATTTCAGGATTGCTGCTCTGGGTTTTGTTGCTTTGAAGATCAGATGAAGTCTAAAAATAAACAATTTCAACTTTCTCCAAATCATAACCTACGTGCACATACCATGCAGAAGCATTGATCCAAAATGATATTGACCTTATGCAAATAATATGCGAATGAGTAATTACTAGTTGAGAAAGGAAAAAAAATCAAGAGTATGTTAAAATTGTTTTTAAGCATAGGAACGTAGATCAGATATTAAACTTTAGTACAATGGTATTATAACCTTTCTCAACAAGAAAACACTGACAGAACAAACTGAAGGAAATAACCACCAGTTCATTTCCTTCTCAATTTTCAAAAATAAGACTATCAAAATAACAAATGAAAAATGAATGCAAATAACTAGTTCTGAAAATTTTCAAAAAAAGAAAAGGCAAATACAAAGTTTTTCCAACTAAATTTTTGACTTTCCTTTCCTTTTAAAAGAAATAAAACTGTACACGGTTAATAATGTTGTGTCCAAATTCAGTGGACAGTTTATATTCTTGCATCTTTGAGTACCTCATTTTACCATTAAGTGAGAAGGAAAAGCTGCTAAGATTAGAATTGAAGTACACAAACTGAAGTAGAGATTCATTCTTTCACAAAAAGATCAAGACAGTAAAGGTCAAGAAAAAAAAGTACTCCTAGAAGGGCATAGACACCTACCAAACGCTCTCTTTCAGATGGTCTCCCAGCAAAACAGCTGGCTTTTATTCGCTTTATAGCTACATCCGAACCTTTCCATTTCCCATGATAAACAGCTCCATATGTTCCAGAACCTAGTTCACGAATCTCCTCCAGATCATCATTTTTTATTGTCTGAAGGAAAAAACAACTGTTAAAATCAAATGACATGAAAGAAACAATAGAAAATAAAAAAGACGACAATTCCAACAGAAAATTGAAGAGTGGGATAACAGAAAACCTGCAATCCCCTTGCAATGGCTTCTGCCTCAGCCTTTGTGGGTTCTATTTTGTTAATGTCCACATTGTCTGCATCCAAATCCAACTCTGGCTCTTCATGGGTAATCTGTAAACATGTTGGACATTAAGAAGAGAAGATAAGGTACAGAAATATTCTCTTTCGGCTAAAGAAATTCATTTGACTCTTACCACTTGTTCAGACTCCTTAATATTAGCTTCTTTGGATTCTGAGTTATGAGCTAAAGGGTCAGCTACTTCTTCAACTCTGGCTTTTATCTCCTCAGCCTCCTCCAATGCTGCTTTCTTTACAGAAGCAATTAGCTCTGGCAGAAAACTCAACTGACCAGATAGATTTGAATCTTTGGGAGCAATAGACAAGTCTTTTTCACCCACTTTTAACACATCAACTCTTTCTTCTACATGCTTTAAGTGATTCGAATTGATAGATTCAAGAGATATTATCTCGCCGTTGCCCTCAACAACAATGCTTTGTGACAAACTGGGCATTTGTTGTTGATCCAGCTTTTCAACCTTTCCTATGAGGCTTTCTTCAGTTTCTGTCCCAAGTATGCTTTTCTCCTCTGTTATTGCCACTACACTGGTATTTGTAATATTTGATTCTGGATTGCCAGTAGACATACATGAAGTGGCAGAGTTATGAATTTCACATGGAACTGTTGGTGAGACGGTTCCTGGAAGAAATAATTGCTTGTTTTCCGGACCATAAATATTGGGATTAAAGTTCAGAGCAGCGTGGGCATAAGAAGACTCCGGAACACTTTTCCCATCAACAGCCACCATTTTCTGTGAAGATTCCACCCAAGGCTGGTTACTATCCATGCCACTGCCAATCCTTTGGACACCATCGACTATGCTTCTGACAAATGCTGGATTACACATACCATTCACTTGTGGAGTTGCAACAGATGTTTCCAATGGAACACCAGAAATTGGATTTTGACCATTTCTCCACAAGGCCTGTGCGTGTGTATGGCCATGTGATATGTGGTGAACACTCTCCGTACCATAGGTGTATGGAAAATTTCCATACCGAACTGTTCGTTCTTCAGGAGGAGGAATGTGCAGGTGATGTGGGACAGGCACAGATTGATCATGAAACACTTCATTTCCCACTTCAGGACTAGCTCGCTGATTGGTATAATTAGAGGATAAATGATGGCCATCAATAAAACTAGTATGCCCAAGAGTGTAACTTAGTCCAGGTCCATCTACAATGTAATGATCATTGAATCTTCCAGCTCCAGAAACCTGTGTTCTTGCTTCATCAGCTTGAGGATTCGACTGATGTTGCAAAACCCATCCTCTGTCATGGTTGTGAGTTTCATTGTATACGGATCTTGGATCATTCTGATCTTTCATGTACATTGTATGGTGCACCTTTGGATCAACATTTAACAAAAAAGCCTCTCTATTTGGTGGGCACTCAGCACATGGATTAGGAGCCTGCGGAATCCCACTTCCCATATTTGGTTGTTCCAGATGAATTTGATTTCTTGGGAAAGCCACCCGACACTGATCGCATACACTGTTGCTGTCAAAAACACCAGGAACATGCAACAAGTTACCAGGAAAACCCGCCCTATCACCCGATACAGAACTGGCAGGCATCCATAGTAAATTATCAGAAAATGGTTGTTGATGATCATAGGCAGGATGAGGATTTAGTTGTGATCGAGTATATTCTTCAGGCACTCTATCAGGCAACTCCCCAAACTGCACACGGTAACGGGCAGGAGGTGAACTTGGAAACTCTGACATAGTTCTAGGATCAAGATGTCCATGATGCCTAGGAGAGTAAAATGCAGGACTCCATGTACCATCAGGTTCATTGTACCTCTGACTTTGAGGAATCGCAACATGACATAGGTTGTATTGTGGTATTGACACATCAGCACTCCTCTGGTTATGAAGACCACCATCAAGGCTAAGTGGACTGAAAAACTGTTCCTGCAAATGGATATCATCAATTTGACCGACCAAAGGGGAATCAGGTTGCTGTCTTCTATACTCGGGCCCATCATTCAAATTATTCAGCGCATCCACATACCTCCTCTCAGTGTCCCTGTCATCCCCATCAACAAAATGCACGGAACCGTCTTGGTCAGGATGAGGAAAAAGAAAAATCCTGAGCCTAGTGAAACCATCCCCAGAACCCAACTTATCATACTCCTCCATCATGTTAGTCACATCATCGTCATTAACTACTGACACTAGAGCATCAAGATCCTCATCAGGCTGTTGGTACTTCAACACGGCAACACCGTCATAAAGTTCCTTCATTTTTGTCATCAATTCCTCATAACTAATGTCCCTCGGCACACTCATAATTCGGGTCTCTCCACCCACATACCGCAGTTTGCCATCCTGGGGTCGAGGCATTATACTTCCCGAGAAGCTGCACAAGAATTTAACACGTGCGGTTTCATCATTGGTGCCAGGGGTTGATTGAGTGACAGAGGTCGGGGTATCCATCAAGCCAATTGCTTGGTTAGAATAGTGGTCACTGTCAACAGGGCTCCGGCTCTTGTTCAAACAATCAATTCCTTGATTACACATGGAGTATGCGCGAATCATGAAACCTTAAGGTGAAAACCTGAGGCCACACACCGATAAAAAAAAAATAGTTCACTAGTTGCGACACACCACCAACAAAATTGAGTTCCCATTAAAACCTAGATTCTTTAATATCATTGAATCCCCAACACCAACAATAAAAGTTAGTGCCAGTTCCGATTACACCGCCCCCAAGATATATTTCAAACAGACAAAATCAGAACATCATCCTACGAGCCGTAATTAGGATCATAAGCAGCTCAAAAATTCTATCTTGAAATAGAAGAACCCAGATTGAGAAGAACGCGGACCCAAAACACAGAAGGAAGTTAAAACTGAAACCAAATCTCATTCAAGCAGAAGTACCTGATTGAACAGTAAGCGTTATAAAAGGATGGGGAGAAACCCTAATGACGGAGCCTTGTTCTTCTTCTTATTCTTTTTATTTATTTATATATTTCAATTTTGGATTTAGAGGGGATTTTGGTCCAACAAAATAGGGAATGGAGCAAAAAGTCGAAGGAAGAGAATGGTTAGTGAAGATCAAGACGAAGAAGAAGAAAACGAAAAATTATGGTAGGTGCTGATTCCATTTGATGATGTGATGAAATTGGGTTATAACGGACTGAGAAGCAGAGAAGGCATTAACGCCATGAACAGAGAAAACTAGAAAAGGAGAGCGAGACGATGGGAATAGCAACATAGAGATGAGATGGGTGTACGCCAGGTAGAGTCACACGTGGCACTTTCCTATTTCTTCAATTTCTCATTCTCTCTCTCTCTCGTTCTATTCAGATTAACAATAATATATCGCATATTCCTCCTCTTCTCTCCCACGTACCTATCCTGCGCGTGAAAATTCTTAATTACGGTCTCGCTAATGCGATTCATTTCCCCTACGGATTCAGTTGTGTCATTATTTGTTGAAGGTAAGTTAATTTGAACCACGAAACGTGTCAAAGGATAGACAGAGAGAATAAAGGACCGTGAATAGCGCGTGGAATATTCTCGTAAACCAACAGGGGTGGCGATTCTTTACTTTATTTTTTGCTTATGCGTTCAATTTATCGCGGAAAAAAGGAGATCTGTATGTGATTATTATTATTAAATGAAACAATATGCCCGCAGGTGGCAAGAGGTTACAAGGAGATTAATAAATGGTCTTTTATTAGTAGAGCGGTAGAGTTTTGTTGAAAAGAGTTTTTTTTTTAAATCAATTAATTGTTTAGTTGTCAATTAAAAAATATCTTTTTAAAAAGAGCTTCATGCAGTAGACTGTTTAGTAACATAAAAATAAAAAGTACTTTTATTAATTTTAACAATATTAACATTTGGATATATTTTTAAAAATTTTGAAATAGATTATTATGTATGCATGTATCATTTTAAATTTAATTTATAGTGTTTTAAAAAATTCTAAAAGAGATAAATAAATAATTTTTATTAAATACTTTTGAATATTATATTTTAGTAGTTAAATTTTAAAATATTAATAAATATATATATATATATTATATTCAATAGTTAATTTCATTATATTGCACTAAATAAATAATATTTTGATGTATTTGTAAAACTAAAAAGAAGTATTATGCATGTATATATTATATGAAGAGTATAAATTTAAATTTAATATCAAATAATTTAAGGAATTTATCTTTTTCTCACAAAATAACAGTTAAAAACGTTCTTTCCTATGCTGAATGGAATGGATCCACTAAATAATGATTAGTAATTTCGTACTAGAAAGTCCACAGGTGGATTAAAGAGAGATCGGTTCTCTCTTATGAACATTTTGATTTTGTCTTTTTTTTAATAAATAAATTTATTTATCAATTAAAAATATATTATTTAATAATATTATGATTAATATAATTTATTTATTTCATTTATAATTAATTTAAAACTAATTTGAACATAAAGATAACTTTCAAGTTTTATAATTATTTAATCCCTTATATTTTAAATTCTTTCATAAAACTCGTTAGCCTTTTATGTCATCTTCACTCGTTACATTACAAGAGTTATTTTAATAAAGATGCTACAGTGCCACTATAGAACAAAAGGCCCAAAAACTCTAAACTCTTCCTACGTGACATGAGATTCACCAATTTGACAATTACACACCCTTATCTCTTCACCAACATGATTACCATTCTCATTCCAGCAATTCTTCCTCTTTTTTTCTCGTGCACAACGTATTCCTCACATCCAGCCCAACACATCCCATGTCTCTGTTTTCCAATTGCTGTATCTTAGGGAGCGGTTGGTTCGTACAGAAGAATGGTAATAAAAATGAGAATGAATATAGTAAGGAATGAGAATGAATATTATCATTATAATTATAATAGTTTGTTAAGAAGAAGAAATGATTACTATTATCATTGATAGTGGTTGGTTTGTAAAAATACTAAAAAGTAAAAATTTATTATAATTAAAATTAAAATATAATTATTATTAATGAATGAATTATATTTTAATTAATTATATTGTAACTAATTAATAATATTTTAATTAATAAATAATGATATTTTAATTACTTATATTGTAACTAATTAATAATATCTTAATTACACTATTCTAATTAATAAATAATTGTATTTTATTACTTATATTGTAAATAATTAATTACAATGTTTTAATTAATAAATGAAATATATTTTAATTAATTTATTATATTATATTTTAATTAATTATATCGTAATTAATTACAGTATAATTATTAATTAATGAATAATTATATTTTAATTAATTATATTGTAACTAATTAATAATATTTTAATTACAATATTTTAATTAATGAATAATTATATTTTAATTACTTGTATTGTAACTAATTAATTATATTTTAATTAATTAATTACAATATTTTAATTAATTAATTAATGATATTTTAATTAATTATATTGCTGTTAATTAATTATTAATAATATTTTAATTAATTATATTAAAATTAATTATTTAATTAATTACAATATTTTAATTAATTAATAATTATGTTTTAATTAGTTATATTTTAATTAATTGTAATAAGCATACCCTTACATAACAATGATACCCATTCCTCTAGATTAGGAGAGGAATGGGGTATTACCCAAAAAAGGGTAATCAAAATAATAACTCTATAATCATAGTCCCTTACCAAACTCAATCTTTCATTCCATACCTATTCTCCTTTTTCCATACCCACCAACCAAGCACACCCTTAATTCTCACTTTTGGGCTCTCTAGTCTCCATTCCCAATCACTCCTGCCTTTGCTACTTTCACAATCACCACTTTCTTCTTTATTTATCAGAACTCCATCTCCTCTTTTTTTTTTGGTAACAATGGAAAAAGCTAAAACAACAACAACAAACTAATGCAATGTTCTGCGGTACATTGCGCTATGCATGTCCCTCTGATAGAGGTCCCGAATAGGCAGCGGAGGCTCTTGAAGAAAATGAATGCCTGGATAAACCATGAAACCCAGGGCAGCCAGGTTATCTACGCTCTGGTTCCCTTCACGATGCACGTACTGGATGTTGAACCCCCAATCTCGATGGAGCAGTCCACGGATACTTGCCAACACAAAATGATTCGGATCAATCGTGGTAATGTGAGTGGATAGTATGTTTTTGACTTCTAAGGAACCCACTTCTAATAAGATCCTGCGATAACCCAGCGACCAAGCCAGTGTGAGGTTCGAGTGAACTCCCCAGAGTTCTGCTGTTAATGGCAAACTGTTTCCAATATGCTGGATAAACTCCACACCACTGGCCTTGCCATTCTCTAATCAGACCACCCACAGTAGCGATGTCGGCTCCTTGTTTAAACGCATCATCCGTGTTGAGTTTAACCCACGTTTCTAGTGGTTTAGTCTATCCTACTAGGCTGCCAACCGAGATGCCCTGATGCGGGAACACATGGCTTTCCACTGCTCTCGCCCTGGCTATCCACTCCATGTACTCCAAAACGGCATGTGTTCTATTTTTCGGCCAAGCAAACTCCGCTTCAAAATACTTTTGTTGCGCCAAGTCTAAAGCATCCAGCATGCGACTCCAAAAATAGTAGGCCAATCTTGATGTAACACTGGCGAGTGCTTCATTAGGTTGGATTTCACCCAGTTCTCCTCGTCTTGATGGAAAAACTTCGTATCGACAAGCTCCGAGGGGAAGTTCCTCCATTACGCTTGCACTCGCGAACAATCTCGGAGGACATGTGTTGTGGATTCTTCCTATCCACAACACATGTCAGGAGCTTATTCTTAGTCAGGAGCCAAAGGAACGCTCTGATCCGCTGGGTTCCTGGCCATTTCCAGATTACGTCCCAGGGACAATGCAAACTATCCGGATTGTATCCTTCAATTAATTTGTAGATGGACGCCACAGTGAATCTTCCATGCACAGCATGGCCCCATCAAAATGTATCTTTCTCGGGGTTAGGAGCATGTGGGGTAATCTCCGCTATATCCAGACAGACAGAGGATGGAAGGTATTGATGGAACATATTCGGCTTCCAGGTGCCATCCTTATTCTGCAAGTCTGCTATTTTAGCATCCTGATCTCCTTCTGGGACTGGAAAGGTTGCTAGAGAAAGAAGTGGTGTAACATCCCGTCCCTATATTAAGGGTTAGGACCCGAAATTTCAGTACTTGTGACTCAAAGAGAAATTTAGACAATGCATTTTCTTGCTCATGCATCATGTTAGCATATATGCACATAAATATTGAATGTTTGCGCATAAAAAGTGGTACATGCATTCATTGACAACTTCTGGGTATAATTGATTTTAAATGTGATCTTATTGAAAATGAGAAGT